>BMAO01027799.1:0-37898 GCA_019973975.1 Trichonephila clavata | reverse complement strand
TCCAAATAAGTTTTAAATTTGGATGAACTGAAGTATATTTAACACTATACATACAGTAACAGGTAGAAGTATATATATAGGAGTGCATTAAGTGTTGGTATGTTCAGTGTAAAAAAGTCAAATATTACCGTTAAAACAGAAGATAATGCTTTGTATATTTTAGGGAAAAGATTGTAGTGATAAGTATATGCAATGTAATGATTTATTAATAAAAATTACTGTAAGGAAAATTAAGGTGGTTTAAGCTTTAGTATTTAATATGTAATTTTACAGTTATGAACAATTGTTATACGAAGGTTTATTGTATTTTTTAGGACATGAAAAAAAGTGTATAGATATTTTTATAAAAAATAGTTACATTGCCATTTTATGTGTATTGTTTTCTTTCATTCAACTTTTTTCTATAAGTTGCATGATTTCAGTATTCAAATTTGTTTTATGTAAATTCAGAAAGTTGACTGTATAGAAGTGGATTTTATAACTTTACCAGCTTGTAAGAGATTTGAAATTTTAAAATTCTTGTGATATTTCATTTAATCTGGGCCCATACCATATACATTCTCAAAAATACCATGAAAAGTTTTGTAGATAACGTTAATGCTATCTCCTGTTTTTGCTTTCTAGTTCCTACGTGTAGTATATTTCACATAACTGGCTGTTTTCTTGTAGATTTAATTAATTTTAAAGAACAGACAACCCAATTACTTGTCCTTTGAATTTAAAGATTATTTCCCTGTTTTTTACTAAGTTAAAATTATTGTACACAATTAATTCATACACTTTTTTTTTAATTGGAGGAGAATAAACCTCCCCTCCTCCCAAAAGCAACAAATTTTAAGATAAAAATTTTTATGAAATTTCTTTTTTGTAAATATTTTACTATGTATATTTTTTGTGAAGCTGTAGAATAAATTTTTCTTGTAGAATTTCAGTTACATGAATTAAGAGAAAAGGGCAATTTCATTATTTACTTCATGAGCTGTGATTGCTCTGAAACAATCCAATATGGAATATAAAGCTAAATGCATGTAGATCTTAAAACTTTTATGTGGTGTAGAAGTTTCAGCTCAACTGAAACTCTTATTTCATCGGGAATTAATTTGTCATCAGTAATGTATTAAGACTAGTTTTTGCCATTAATTTTTTGTAAACGTATAGAAAAAAAAGCATTGATTTGATTAAATGAATTTTGATAGTGTTGAACTTAGAGTAAATAAAATTCGCAAAAACTTTTAAGATATATGTAAGTGATGAAACTTAATGATATATATAAAGTGAAAATTTTAGAAATTCTGCATAATTTGACCTTTTTCGCTTTTTAATCTTTGATTTAGGAGATGATTTTCTTTAATTTTTTTTACTGTATCCTTTTATTTGTTTGGGTTGATGACATTTAATACTCTGTAAATATTTTTAAAATTAATACTTTTTTGTTGTAAATAAATTGAAAAAGCTATTCATAAGATTTCCAGAGAGATTTATTAGATATTATCAATAAGATAAAAATCGAGATGTGCTAATTGTACAAGTATTGTGCACAATGAATATTTGCAGTTAGATCCTCGATTTGTCCTTATAGTATAGTGTTACATCCACAGAGTCTGATTTATATACCATATCATGAAATGCTTTATTCACTTATAGTGCATTCATGTAATGTTAAAATTAAGTGTCAATAAATGATGTGTATTAAAATGAATTTGATTATTAAATAAAACTACTGTCTAATAAGAATTTTCGTGAAAACAATTTAATTCAATCTACTATAAAATAATTTTATTAAAAAGCATATTTCTTGAAACATGTTTCTTAATTTATACAAAAAAGTCAAATTTCTTTCTTTCTGAATGTTGGAGACAGACATGTCTTTAAAAAGTTCAAACCTTTTGAAGGGTAATAATTATAAAGGAAGTCAGACTATAAAACATATCAAATGTTTGTTTGTTGTCAGATTATTTCAGATGCCCAAAACCTTTAAATGATGTTTAAAAGCTATTTCATTTCAATCTCAGAAGAATTCCTAATTATTAATCAAAACTTTTATATTAACCAACTTTAATTAAAAAGCTAAATTAACTTTTGTTTGTAAGAAAGTGTGTATTTTCCTTAATGTACAATATTTTCATAAGAACTTTTTCATAGTATGTTTTATAATTGAGGGATTATTTAACACTTCGAGGAGAAAACAGTAATATTTAGCCTACTTTTATAAAATAATTTTGTACTTGCCCATTCAATTCAATATGTATATAAAAGGATATCTTTTGGTTCAGTAAATCATGATTCGCTTTACTAACAAAAATTAAATGGATTAAATTTGAAGATTTTAGAAAAAAGAAATTTTCTTTTTAAGCTCTTATCCTCATAAATTCATGGAATGTGAATATAAAACAGTTAATTCTATTTATTGGTTATATCACATTTTAATCAATTTTCAAAGTAAAAAAAAAAACTTCATTACACCCCTATGGAGTTATTTAATAAAAAGATAGTACTACTTTTTTACTTATATGGAAACACTCAATAAGATAAATCAGGAAAAATAACAAAAAAATGCAATTTTATTGTGTACATCCATAAGAATTATATTGTAATAATTTCAAATTAATCTCAAAAACTAATGTCTCAAAGTATATGTATCATCTTATTAAAATATTGGAAACATACATGCAAAGTAATAATTCTTATTTCATAAAATCAGGTTCTTAATACTTTTATTTTTAGGGAAAAAAATATTTTGCCTTGCAGTTAAAATACTTCTATAATAACTAGCTTGTTGATACATTTGATACGAGTGAAGTTTTTGATAACTTGAAGGAAATTAACATTTCCTGTGGGAAAAAAAACAGGACTCGGACCACCTGGTCAATATAATTCACAATATCCTGCCCCTTGATGAACCAGAGAGTTCATAACATTTTCATGAAGCAATAACATTTTAAAATCAAGCATTTCTAGGCTTCTAGCACAATTAAATTTTAAAACAACACACAAATTAAATAATTAAACATTATAACAAATTTCAACGCACTAATAAAAAATAACACTCTTACAAAATATCCTGAAATTGAGAAAAGAAAAAAAAGAGGTTTCATTATATAAAATTTAAACATTGGCAAGGAAAGTATACATTATAAATTTTCTAACTTTTTTATAAGTTACTAATCAAGCTATTTATTAACGCTTGAAGTAAGCAAGAATTAAAAGAGAGCAACACATAATAAATTAAGTCAAAAACTTTAAAAATTTTCGTATAACAATATACACATTGAGAAAATATTAAATAGTTCAATATACAATTTTCAAGAATCATTCTAGCTATACCAATATTTAAAGAATAAAATACTAAACTGCATTTGAATCAAACAAATATTTAAAATAAAACTATCAATATACATCATTCAAAATAGTATTCTGAGCTGTATTTCTTCTGTACACCAACGCTAGCAAACCACAACAGCAGCCATCTTGAATAAATAAAGATCTGGCGCAATGTATCATGGGAAAATTAGAAAACGTTCTTGCATTTTACCCCCAAATCCCCTGCCCCATTGCGGGTACAAAAATCAAACCTCCTTTTCTACCAGGCATTTTGCCGGGTCGTCATGTAAACGCCTCGTAAGAGGATCCATGCCGGTATATTGCCGGCAATTTTCGTCCATGTAAACGGGCCTTTATGGAGAGAAATAAGAAGGCGAAACAAGCATCGCAAAAATAACAACGGCTAACACTGAAAAAAAAATCATAACTTTAAGAGATTGCAGGAAGTAGCAGCTAAATTTGGTATTAAATTAAAGGTTCATATTTACTCTATGTGGCTTAAGTGTTATAATATGATCAATCCGTGTCAATCCCAAAAGTTCTGTCCATTAAACACAAAAAAATGACATGCGTTTGTGGGAATTATGTACTGTGCTAAATGATATGTTTTTACAAATTTGGATCAAATTTGAACCTAATTTGAGAGTAAAATAAATAAATTATTCACCCATAAAGTGTATTTTCAAAGAAAAACGTTACAAGCTACAAAATCTTGTTCAGAAGAAGCGCCGATAGAACTTCCGACTGGAAAATGAGGTTCGCAGGTGTTCCTCGTAGCCCCATCCCAACAAACCCGATCTAAACTGTCGACTGTTAGAGATTTCCAATCGCGTACTGACGAAAACTGATAACACCGGCTAGGGAACGAACCTATAAGGACCTTAAATTGTGGATGGTTGTTTTTTTTCGCGCAATTTCATTTTTGGAGTTTCCGTGCATAAGATCGGGAAAACTGTACGTCGCCTCCCTCTGGGGAGGGGACTGGGTGTCAAAATTAGTGTGGCAATTGGTATCAGCCTATATGGTGCCTCATCAAAAAAGTGATACCAACTCTCGTGGAATGTATTAAGTATGCAATGGTAATTAATAATCCGCAGCCATATTTGAATGGGAAAAAACTTTCAAGGTTATAACAATTATGACATTTGTCACAGATGTTGGAAAATAAAATATTTTTAAATTTAACTGAGCACTACTCACTTAAAGTTTGATGTAAAGAGACTTTTCAAAGATTTCAAATCTATTTAAAATGTTCTAGGTATATATACTAATATTAGACCATCTAATATTGGAAAAAATATAAAAACAAATTCAAAAGTACTTTTGATTTCTAAATCTTTTCTAAAAGTAATCTTTTTTCATTTCTAAGCTGAATCGAATATTAATAATTCTTAATAATAAAATTCGCAATTCATTCAATTTCTTCCATTTAAATATAATATTTTTAGTAATTGTTTCTAAAAATAAAAGCACACTGTTGTGCATAATTTTCTTCTATCCAAGGTGATAGAAAAAATCATTTTTAACATGATAGCCTGATTTTTTCTTCTGATTTTTACGGTAATATTATGCACGCATATAAGAACAGAACCGAATCGTTTTTAGGTAAGTGGTTAAAAGTATATTTCCAGTCTCGCTCTACTACTTATTCATAGTCAATGAAAATATGGATTTCTTCCTATACATACTGTTAAATTGAGAGAATATTTTCTGGTGTTTTTTTTCATCATTGTATAATGTTAAAAATTAAAACTAAAAAGTTTGGAAGCAATAATGATTACATTTAGCTACTTAAACAAAAATTGTTACATCAAACTAATTTTTTTCTATTTATCGAACTTTGTCGGAGACGTATGTAGGAACACTGGGCATCTTTGCTGTCTTGAAAATTTAAGCTAATTGTTAATGATTGGTATTGTTACCACCCGCATGTGCAGAGGGCGCTAGTAGTCCTCTTTGTTTACGTTCTCAGTATGCATGTAGTCAACCCAAGGAACGGACGTACCAACTGTCGCTCAATAAACCATCATTATTTAAAGTATACAGTCCGCGCTCTCTTTGCTTGAGTAGATAAGTTACACATAACTCAGTCTGCTCATAACCCGTTCAATACATTTATAGAACTGCCACACCTTTTGTGGTCATAGTTATAGATATCGCACCCCACCCAAGTATAAATTAAAAAAAAATAGCGCTTAATTTGGAATAAAAGTGAACGTTCGTTATTATTTAAGTAGAAGAGGAACGATGTGAAACGGAAGAAAACAATTTTAAATTACAATGAAAATTAATGAAGAAATTTTGAATATTAAATTATCTTAATCTAATTCTTGTGTTTAATAACTTATCAAATGATCCTAATTCTACTGCCGAGTCCAAAATATAAAAGGAAGAGTTTTTAAAACGAATTTTAATTTCGATAACTGTTTAATTTGACTCAATTATTTGACTCGAATAATAAAAACATAGTTATTGCCGTTTGAGACACAACAGGGTTGTTTACATTATGACGGTAAAAATGAGAAGGACGAATTATTTTAATGATACGATTTAAATATGAAAGGAGACACGATGCAATTAGCTTTTGAATTAAATTAAATGGGACTTTATTATTGGATTGATTATTTCATATTATATTACATTCACCGCTAGATTGTGAAATTAGATGAATTATGAATTGGTACAAAAGTTGTTTTGAAGTAAACATAATTTCTGTCACTTTAATGGAAACATAAAGCAACATTTGATAAAAGATAAATAAATCTTGGAATGGAGAAGTAACGCATTTTTAACACCTTTTATAAGCTTCACTTGTATGTAACGGAATCTTCAAGCTCAATATTTTCACCCACTTTAAGAGGTCAGAAAAATTCGAAATTTAGTTCACTTGTCCAGGACCGATGACAATATGATAATTTCATAATTTTGTTTCATTGTTCTGATCAAGATCATGAGGACTAACGATTTCCTATTTTCAGATCCCACCCCGCATCTGGCGACTAATTTCAGATCTCATTTCCAGATTTGGCGACTAAAAGATTAAGTTACAACTTTGTTCGATTAACTCTAAAAGCGTTTTTTTTTAGTTTTTTTTAACTTAATTTTATTTTAATTGAAGAAAACTGTACAAAAAAATGTAGTTTAAAATAAACTAACCGAAAATGAATTAACTAACTCCAATTATATTGTAAATCATCTGATATTGCCATTGGTTATGTGAAATAGGAAATATAAGATATTTTGCGGGTATAAGAAAAATAATTATTTGGTGTGTGCTTTTTGATCCCTCCAATTTGAAAAGTATTGCGAGCACGAGAAGAGAAAGCCGAACCTCAGCCCGTCATTTTGATGCGAGCGAGAAGGAAGGGTTAAATGCTTTAAGTCAAAGCCATTCGTTTCTTCGAAATGATGAGAAATAAGCTTTTATAGCTTAATCAATATCATCTTTGGAATAAAAGCTCTCCCTATGTATTAATTTTTTTTCCTGTTGGAAAACTTTATCCGGAACATCAACTAATAAAGTATGAACTATTCATATGCTCAATCAATTACTGACAACACTTACGCTGATGGGAGACTTCCTTTTGAGCATATTTAATTGACTTGGTCTATTAACCTTTACCCAAAAGGCTTTTTGGAAAATAAAATAGAAATCTTATTAGTTTAGTATGAGAGCAACTGTATGGACTTTCATTCTGGACCAAAGTACTACCCTTTTAGTAAATAAATTTTGTGGGAAAAAAAACTATATAGTAATCTGCTTAGTTTCCCTTTTTCATTTACTTTTTTTATTTTGTTCTTCAACTAGACGCATTTCATTGGGTAATTGTAAAAGTTCTAGCCATATTTTGTGACGAGGCAGAAATGCAAAGAGCACAAAATGTTTGTAATCTTAGATTCTGCACATATACGCCATTACTTTTTATTTTATATATTTTTATTGACATCTTTCAGGTAAAAAATTAACTCCATGTCGGTAAAAGAAGAATTGGAGTGAAAAAAAAGTCGCGCATGTCAGTTTTCTGATCATTCCAATCATAGAAGAATTTGCAACTGAAATATTTGGCAAACATGAGCAGCGGGTTCTCTCTCAACCCATTTCCAACTAACCTCTAGGTAAATCTGTATTTTAATGATTGCTTGTTTTGAGAATCTCGCCTAGTGAAGGAACCGTGATATACGCTAATAGGATTGATAATTAAAGATATCTGGTATCGGAAAGTAGATGTTGAGACTGTAATTGAAAGGAGAGGGCGTTGAAGTTGTAATTGTAAAGAGCGAATGTTGAGATTGTAATTCTAAAGAGCAGAGTATTCGATTATAAATGTGTGCATTGATTTGAGGATTATTTATTAATGAAATTGAGGTATTGTAAAATCGTGTGACTGATGTTTGAACTTATTCTGGAATTGAAACTGAGAATACAAACTTCTTGTAAAAATTTAGGGAATTTTTATTACTATTGGTTAAAATTCTCCAGATTTTATTTTGTTTTTATTGAATATCACCCATTAGGTGCTTATTATTAGAACAAATAAAAGTTGTCGAGTTTACAATGTCTCTTAAATCGACTCTTCAACAAATTAACAAGTACTCCGGTTCATTTCAAACGCAAGAAACAGGAGAATAGGGAAAGTGGGGTAAAATCTCACAATCAACCCCCATTATTTTTGGCTAACTATTACAGCAGCATGTATGGATATGCAACAAATGCCCCTCACATAGACGACAAAATTAAGGAATATTCAGTTGGAATTGTAAGCATTTGTTATATTTTAAGCTTATATAAGAACGGACGAAAAAACCTGCACGTAGGCGCTCGATACCCCAGGCACGGGCCCGCTTCCCACAGTCTTTCAACTGTCATCTGGTAAACTTTGAAGACTACGGCTAATTCAGACACTAGGCTATTCAAGCTGTTTCTTAACATAATCAAGAACCTCTTCTCCCCTCCGTCGAAAATTATCACTCTTTGCTTATTTTTCGCAGCTTCTGTATCCATTCCTGAATTTCTAAAACTATCGACGACAAATGTTGTTGTCTACTGTATCCTCTCCACAAACTTGACGCCATGCTGAGGCTACAACATTGTGTGTGTGTGTGTGTGTGTGTCTTTGCTGATCTCTTACAAACAAGCAAGTGGAAAAAGTTGTCATGTGTATCCGAGTCTTGGCTCAACAAAAGACACGTTGTGTAATAGGTTCGATCCATGTTAATTTGTCTGGCTCAAAGTCCTCACATTGGTATGGTGTAGATGAGGAGAATAAAGTGCTAGCTCAAGTATCGACCTTATCATCCGATTTTTTTATCAAAATTCTAGAAACAATGGCTGTGACAAATGGATCTTTACTTAAGCAAAAATAAGAAACGGGAAGCATTCAGTAAACAAATAAAGGATAATGAAGATCCATTTTTATACTTCGTTAGCCCACAATTGGTCAATTTTTCTCCAAAGTAATATGTTTATTTTAAAGAACTATAGCATGTTACTTTGTGGTTTCTTAAAAATATGGTTTTCTTGGATAAGAATTAATTTAATAAGGCCTTGTTACACAACACTTACTTAATGGACTTTCAAAGAAACAAATTCGCCAGCTCCTGTGAGAGAGGCAGTCACTCACATAATTATGAAAGATTAATGAGGGTTCTTTTTAATAATTTATTATCGTTATGAATGCAGAATTGTTTTAAATGATCATTAATAACTGCAGACAATGAGAACTTAAATTCTTCTAGTCTCTATTTTAAACTACCTCTTTTGTTAGCTGAACAGAAAAGCAAAGTACTTTTCAGCTAATATAACAATCTTTCTTAAAAGCACTTATTTTTAACGAACAATGCAATTTTTAAGTTAACAAATTAATCCTGAAAGTGTTCTAATACTTCTTTGAATTCTGTCTTCTAAAGGAATCATTCAATACGAATAAGGATACCATTTTAATGTCTTATGCTAATTAACTTACTATAATTTACAAAATGTAAAGCGTATTTTGTTATAATGGATAAATACAATTTTAAATGGAATCAATATCATCAAATTAACCTTTTAATAATTTTCAATAATACTGTGCGTTAATATGACTCTTTAATAATATTTAACGAAAATATTGAAAATTTGAGGTATTTGAGAAACAACATATGATGTTCAATTCTTTTTTAAATCATGAATTAAGATTTTTTTAAAAAATATTTGTGGATATAGAAATAAATAATTAAATATCCTAATAAAAAAGGGGAAATTTCATTACTGTTAAGTTGAGATTAATATATTAAACTAATAAAATGATAATATATCGAGATTAGTGATCACTAGGTTTGAAACTCCTAAGATATTTTGATTGATTTAACATTTATTTCTCACTAAAAGCAACATGAGAACATAGGTGAAGGATTTATAATTTTGTGTCACGGTCAAGTGTGAGCTTCACTCTCTTAACTTTCCCATCATGCTATTTGAGGACTTTTAAGGCTGATTCCAACTAAATTGTAGCAAATTTCTCCACCATTATTGAGTACTAGTTTCTTAACAGAATCGAAACTCAAACTTGTTTCACCAGATGATGTGGAAATCGAAGCCTACGTTGTTCTCGACCACGATAACTTTACCGAAATATTTTAGGTCACAGGTTAAAAACTTCTCAAGTTATGGAGTTTATTATTTAAAACATTTAATGTTCACGATTTATAAATAATTAAAATATTAAAATGAAATAGCGTTTGAAATAAATTATTCATAATAAAAAATATACTAAACACTATCGAAAAATCAAAGATTATTTGACTTTATCCATAATAAAGATTACTTCACCAGTCATAATACCATTTCTGACTTTTTAGAAAGTAATTAAATAAAATGGCATATTTTAAAAAAAACATTTACATAATTAATTATAGATATATTTTTTTCTCAAAATCTAATAAAAAATTCACAAAATATTTGAATTTTCTTTCTGTTTCTTTTTTGTTTTGTTTTGTTTACTGTGGTTGAGAGTTTTTTAAATATTACGACATAAGTCCAGTCTATTACTTTATAGTCAATATTTGTTAATTTCAAACGCATGAAGTCTTAAGGCCACAAATGAAGTTTATTCAATTAAGAGCCTCACCACTACTATCAGTGCAGGGATCGGCAAACCGTGGCTTTTTGTATAGATGGTTGCGACTCTTCAGACTTCTAGCTATATGAATTATTTAAAAAAAACTTTATTATATCTTCTAAAAATTATTGCTTTCCCCCTCTTTCTCCTTTATAAATATCTGTTGAAAAGGTTTACATAATTTGAATCTAAAATTAAACATTTGACTGGCTTTAGAGGTTTATTTATTAAATTGTTCTCCACTGACAAAGTCCATTGAGAATCAGGGAAAATTTTAAAATTAGTTCTATAACAGTAAATTTCTAATTCATTGGTAGAAATGCCGCCATGGGAAGATACTCCGCTAGGGGATTTCTAGCAGCGTTTGCTTATTTGCGTACATGAGTTAGGGAGCACTCTTGAATATGAGCAAGAGATACACGTAAAACCCCAACAGAAGTGACAAAAACATATTCCGTATTTTGTAGCATGTTTAAGGGTCAATAAACAGAGAGTTGAACTGGCTTTTTCCCCCGGAACAATTAGTCAATTTCAATTATTAGTGTTGTAAACGGGAAATTTCAAAATAAAGTTCTAATGGTATTGGTAGAAATATTTATTCACGATGTTTGGAATCTTAATTCCAACAATATGATATTTTGATACTGGCTGTTTATGCACTGAGCCACAAAAATAAAAATATCTTCGAAAGTTCTTGGTTTTGGACGGATGGAAAATGTTACTTAGCGCGCGCGTGCGTAAAAAGCCTTATTTAAATATTATAAAAGGAAATATAAATTGGTGTGCAAAACAATCTTAAAATCGCGATTGCTACAGCAGGCCCAACTTCCCTTCCTGTGAAAGCATATGTGGCTCTTTGTAATCATAATTATCTTGTTTTCCTTATAAATTGGCTTTTCTCTCCAGACGTTTGCCGACCACTGGCCTAGGGCAATCTAGAAACTCGATTTATACTGTATATTGAAGATAATAAAAAGGTGAATGACATGATAGAGCGAAAGCAAAAGCCAATGTCTTTAATTTGACCTTCAAAGTTTAAGAAACATTTTCCGGGACCGGACTGTTTGAAATAGCTTTTAAAAAAAATCAATACTCAGCTGTATGGGAACAGATCTTAAAAGTTTCAAGTATACTCTGAATCCTTTCTTTTCGTCTATGAGTGCTTACATAAAAAACGGTAACTCATTAAAAAATATTTCCGATGCTCTGAGTTGTAATAATTTAATTTATCAAATGAGCAGATGTCCTCGATCTCTGTCAAAATAAAATATTCCGACAAAATAATATGAAAAAAAGATTAAATTTATGTTAAAAGGCTTTTTTATTTGGAGTATTGATAAGAAAATTTATTATTTTATACTCTTTATGACACACAAAAAATATGAAATAAAACTAAACATTTTTCACCTTATGTTAGTTTTAATTTAAAAAATATCTTTAAAATTTGTATTTCTAAAAATGATATGTAATAAGGAAAATACATTAACGAATTCTTTTTGATCGATTTCTGTATTTCGCTTCTGTCTCTCTCTCTGTTTCTCACTGAATTGGAAGAAAAAAATCCATTCTACAAGACAAAAGTTTAAACTTAAACGGATGGCAAGCATCTATTGAATTGCTTCCTCTTTAAAAAAAAATTCCCCTTTTAGTTACCAAATAATCTTTTTTCTCAGAATAGGTTCTTAAAATTCTAAATCCCCAAACAACTTAAATTAGTTTGATAACGAAATGACTGTGTGTGTGTTCTATGCAAGGTATAGCATAACAGTTCATTTTTCATGAATATATTTTGTATCTGAAATAAATCAAGAGTTTTCTCAAAATAATTAAATTAAATGAGTTTTTAAAATAAATGGAAAGTCTCAAAAATAATAGATTAATTTATTTCCTCCTTTAATTTTTAATGTGTAATTTGAAATAATAGGGAGATTTCGCTCAAGGGGAAATCTTTGGATAGTCATTTTATGAGACAAGATAAGTTAAAACGGAAAATTAACTTAATTAATATTATACGTAATAAATTATTTAGTCTTCTTTAATTAGAATTCTGATGCTTATATTTCTGTTCATAATTCTTTACTAAATATTCGTCAAAATAATTTAAAAGGATTAGTATATTTTTTTCTCGATTCCAATCTCTTTCATTGCCACAAAATCATTGTAAATCGAAGTACAATTCGGGATCGACTAATATAAAACCAACGTTTTTTGGAAAAAATCTACTAAAGACGATTGCTACATACGTAAATAAAAATAAAAATGAATCGTGATTTCACTTACTTAAGAAATCGAATATTAAACTGATGTAGCGAATGTTTTTATACATATTTAAATATTAATATTTTAATACTTCTCTTCAAATAAAAAATTACATCTAATAACCAAATGTTACTCACGTTCTATAGTTCCAGGAGTTACAATGCTACAGCTGTAAACAACAACGAATATAAATAACAACATCGCCATTTTTTGTTACTTGTTCGTCTCAGAAAGCAAGTTCATATTCGAATAAGTCTAAGGTAATATAACGCAAGGTCGTCAAGTAGCTACGCCCAAATGATGTGGGTGTTCACAGCAGACGATACATTTATTGTGTTCATCCGTTTTCGTAGAACAGGTAATCACTCTGTCGATAGTAATTTTCCTGTTTCCGTTCCACATGGGTGTGTTGCACGTTTCTGGTTCCTACGAAGTTCACTTCATCATCTTGTAATGAAAAAGATAATTTCTTCGTGACTTGACAAATTTTAAGGATCTTCTGAGTAAATCAGTGATAGAAAATCTGCAGTTCCTTATCCCGTTTAAATATGGCTATTTGCTAATAATATAGACTTTTGAGACTAAATTTGCATACTTTCAAAATTACTTTCACAAAGGTTTCTTTATTTCACAGAATTTTATTTTACTAAAATTTACTCCACGGATACCTTTTATTCACTCAAATGATAAAAATTATCTCCAAATGAATGATAATATCTTGAAAATATACAAAAATTAATTATGTATTAAGTTCAACTTGCATCAATTATACATTGCAATTCTTCTCTCCAACTGAAATAACATATTTAGAATATTTACTAAAGATGCCAATTTAAGCCGCATAAAACTTTAACAGCAGACGATTATATATCAGCAAATGAATACAGTAATCAAATAAATTAAAGTTACATGAATTATATATTGAATAAGCAGACGATAATAATATGGAAGAAATTTTCTACAGTATAATTTAAGAGGTCAATTAAATATTAGTCCAAAATAATGAAAATAAATTTATACAGAACAATGTATTTTACAATATGGGACAGAATGTACTTATTTAAAATCATTATTATGTTATTTTAATTAATAACTTTTATACATTTGATTACTGATATATTTTATGTAGTTTTTTAATACTATTTTTAACCTAATGATTAATCTTTCTTTTTATTTAAAACAAAATTGGGTGGATTCCACAAAATAATTTTTCTTACCAGAATTAAAACTTTAATTAGGTTCTATAAAGTTTGTACTTTAATAAACTTTTCAATAAAAATTTAATGTAATGTTCTAATTATTAATAAAATTAATTTGAGGAATATTTGGTTTGAATATATTAAAATTGATGCTATAATTACGGTATTTATTTCTATTTCTCTCTCTGTTTGTGATAATGCTAGTAGCCTGCTGCTATCATTAAAAATTTATTGTACGGCATGACATTCTGCGAGTTATGTTAATAACTATCATATCAATGAATTATTTATATTGCTGAAGAGTTTTTACTATATTTTTCACTGTAAGCTTGTATGAATAAATAAAATTTTCGCTTAATAGATCATTTTTGGACTTATAAATGCCGAGGTAGCCTAGTGGTCAAGGTAACGGACTCGTGGCCGGAGTGCTAAGAGTTCCAGCCTTTCACCGCTGAAGAGCCCCCGTGTAGGGAAGAGATGCATGTCAAATCTGTCAAACGTCTTCCCGTTGGTGTGGTGTGGAAGTTAGGAGAAGGGGTTTCAGCTCAGGTATCGTCCTCATCACTTGACCATGGTTCAAAATTACGAGGTTCTTCGCCAAAAGCCCTCGAGTAGCTGAACAGTGCTACGCCAATATTCACTCACTCATTCCAAATATTTTGAACTTGACCAAAAATATTACGGGACTTTATATTTAAGGTACAGTTAGTAAAAATAGGATGTAAAAAGTTGAATTTAACTAAGGAGGAGTGACAAGAACGATTTGCCAAGGGGGTCCCTTCCACCAACCATCTACCTTCCAACACTTTCTCGAAAAATCTGCTTACGTCATAGATCGTGATGTTATAAATTTCTCCAGAATAATATAGCAATTTCCAGATGTATCCATATGGTCACCAAGTCACCAAAAATGATCGTCAACATAATCGCCAAGTCACCAAAAACGATGCCAACTTGGCTGTATCGTCAATATTTCACTAAGTTTCTACTTAAACGCCATTATAATGTAAGGGACGGCGCTGCTCAAAATAGAACTACATAATACATGTAAATTATAGTTTTATAGCTTGAGCAATGAGTAAGAACAGTTGTATAGTTTGTATAATTTGGGGCCTGGTTCACCTACCGGTTGGACAGGGGATTCCTCCCTTCCCCTCCTTTTGTTTCATAAAGAATTTACATTTTAATACAAACTGCAAAAATATAATATCTAAAGTTTAGTTGTTATTAAAATCGAGGCAATTTATTAAAAATATATCAACAAATTACGTTTTATCCAGAAATTTTATTTTTTGATAAGTTTTATTTCTTTTAAATTTGAATCATAATTATTATCGAAACAAGATGTTGGGAGCATGTTACACAAAAATATTAACTTAACAAATTATTTTTAAGCAGTTTTTTTTTTGTGAAAAATTAAGCTTATTTTTCAATTTTAAATTTCAACTTTATTTTTTTTTAAGTTTTTATTTAGATAAACGTAATATGACTTAAAATAAGCAGTGTTAAATTCTATATACAATATAAGGAGTTATTCTCAAAGCAATTGTTAATTTTTACAACTTTTAGAATTATTTCTTGATAAAAAAAAAAGTTTCGTAAAATATTTTTAATGTAAGGGCAAATAATAACAACAAATATTGAATTGAATATTTTTATTAAATATCAAATACACACTTTACTCATTCAACAACAGTCATTTTGAGAAATCACAACAATCACATATATAGATACTTAGAGAGATTATTACAGATTTATGTACAAAGTTTATACATAGATATTATTTTCATAAATTTGTTTGTATAACACATACAATACACATTTCGTTAAGTTCCTCAACAAATACTTCCCCAAAACAAAATTGCTTAAGACATTTATTCGGGTAAAGTTATACATAACTTTGTAAATAATTATGCATTTTAATTATTACAAAGTTTAAAAAACATAATTATGTATGCAAAATCTTTTTAAATATTATTCATGCATTATTAAACATAATTCATTTTTGTAAAAGGTTATAAATATTTTCATTTAAGTAATTTGCGTTATCATTTAAAATTTTTGAAATATATTTTTTCCAAATTGTAAATTTGATACTTAAGTTATTTTTTTTAGGAAAAGCGTATAGCAATAAACGCATTTTCACACATTCAAGCGTTAAATCATTGACTGTAAATAAAATTTTTGAAATATATTTTTCCAAATTGTAAACTTGACACTTAAGTTATTTTTTTTTTAAAAATGCGTATAACAATTGACGCATTTCCCCACATCTATGCGTTAAAGACATTGATTGTAAATTCATTAATTTTTTCATAATTTCAATATTGCATCAAATACACTGTTTAAAACATTATTATATTCTCCGAAGTGAAGTTTATAAACAGACTTATAGATTACCTTTTCAGAACTAATCTGTTTTATAAATATGTTTTGATAAATTTGAAAACTTTTAAAATATGAAATGAAAATGAAAATTGAAATATCAAAACTTTGATATATTTGTTAATTTTTGTTCAAGGTATTCAAAATTCGGAAATAAAATAAAGCATACATTATTTCTTAACTCTTTCGAAAAGAATTAAAAATTTTACATAAATAAGAAAACACTAATTAACGACTTTATATAAAAAAAACAATTAAATAAATAAATAACAAAAAGATGCAACTTAATACAAAACAAAATTTTATGCTGGTAACATTATCACTAAATTTTTAAAATATAAAACAGGGACAAATATTCTTCTGCTAAATATCCACAGTTATTTAAAATATACATGTCTCTGACTGCAAAGATATTCAATTTAAATCACATTCCCGTGTTTTCATATTGCAATTTCAGTTGAAAGCGGTTGGCTGATGTTAAAAATTCGCGTATTAAAATTTTTAAAAATAAAATTTTAGAAAGAGTGTTGATATTTTTAAACTATAAGACTATATTTAAAAAAAACTGTGCATCTTTATAACTTTTTCAAATAATCATGTGTAAGTTAAATAATATATTTTCAAATTTCATGGCACAAAAATTATTCTGAAAGTTTTATACGATTTTTCTAAAATGTCTATCTTTTCGATCTCACTTTAAACAGGCTTATATTTGCAAAAAAAAAAAAAAAAAAAAAAAAAAAAAACGTTTATAATAACAGTAGCTGAGAAATCGCTTTAATAAAAAAAACATTGTGTTGTAAAAATGTAAAAAATGTGAAGCAAATGTACAATAGTCACTAAAAAAATTTTTTTGAAGTTACTAAACATTTAGCATTTAATATCGAAATAATATTTTTCGTTTGTAACGTACTTTTAAAAAAGTATTGATTCGTAATTCGTTTCATTAAATGTTCTTTAAACATGAGGCAAGTTAAAACTTTCTTAGCTCTTATTATTTTTTTAGTAGAAGACCAATAAACTCTAGGTGACCAATAATTTTTAACTATAATTTCTATTTCTAGAAGAAAATCTAATTTTGTACATGTTACTTTTACTTTATACTTAAACAAACTACGTTCTAAGTCACAATTTTCTTCCTCTGTATCCAAATAAGTGTCACACATATCTTTTGAATTCAATTTGAAATGTTTTGAAAATATGTACAAAAATGACGAGAGAAGAATTTTTTTAAATATTTTTTGGTAATTTAATTAATAAAAAATTAAATTCATGTTATGTATTTTTATTCTTATCAATATTCATCAAAATTATTAGTTTTAAACAGCTTTTAGATATTACATGGAAATATTTTGGTACTTTTCAATTTCGTCAGCCCAGGGGATAAACTAGCCAAAAATGATACAATCGATGCCAAACAGAATATTTTAAATTGAACAGAATAAAAAAATTTTAAACGATATTAAAATGTTTATTCCTCTAAAGTAAAAAATTTTTAGAATTAAACATTTATTAACATTTTTTTAAGCGAATATTATGTGTTATCGCCAATGACTTTATTTGCAAAATTTACACCAGCGAAACAGAAAAGTACCAATACTTTGAATTCTAAAAGCACAGAAACTCATATTAATATCTTTTCTTTTTAAATTGCAATTTTATTCAAAGTTTTTCCTTTTCAAATTGTATGCCGTTTGAAAATGCTATAATTTTACTTTAAAAGTATTATTTTTTTTGTTTATTACAAAATATATAATCCGATATTAAAGCAGAATTTGAACTTACTATGTGTCAGGAACTTATTTTATTTTGTTGATTAAAATTTTTGAAAAATATTAAAAATAATAAGGGTTAAAAACAAAAATACATGTAGGTGTGACATTTATTTTGAGTAAAGGGAATATATGTTAAAACTACTTTACTCAATACCTAACATAAAGTAGGATATATATCTTAAAATAGCAAATACATCCCATATATCCTAAGGAATCCTATTTTAAGAACACTATTCGAATTCTTTCAACTCCCCCCCCCCAAATCTATTCACGTGATAAGTAACAATTTAGTATACATATTTGCTATGAGCTTTTAACTGATCGATAGATGTCCGAAAAGTTTGATTACACCTTCAAAAATTAATTAAAAATAATCAAAGACTTTCACTTATTGTTTTTTGAGCTCCATAAATAAAAGTTAAAGTTTGTGGAATGAAATGCAAATAAAATGATACAACGTCCCCGTTTTTCAATATTATCGTTTCTAAATGGTTCACCGCAAGAACAAGCGCAAGTTGCAGCATGGTTTATGGTATTTAAATCTAAAACACATGTAGAGCGTTAATGGGCCACCACCACGCTAGAGTTAGGAAGTGAGAAAAAGTTTCCGGGGGATAGATGATAAGATGAAGTCCAACCCCATGTCCATCTAGATCTCTAGACACAACACCTTTGGATTTCTTTTTGGAGGGATGCGTGAAAAACATTGTTTAACAATCTTCAATTCGTGACACTGATGAAATGTAAAGTCGAATTACAGTGGCCAATCAGATCCTTGATCTTTCAACGCTTCATAGAAAGTGGCTAGAAATCTCTTATAGACTCGATGTATTGCGCGCAACTTATGATGCGCACATTGAAATCGTGCAATAAAGCATAGTAAAAAAACTTTAAAGTTTTTTTTTATGGAACAAAAAAAAAAAACCGTAAGTAAAAATCTTTATTAGTTCTTTTTGAAATTAATATTTGAAAGGGTAGTCATACTTTTCGGACATCCAATACATCTTTAACAAATAACTAAAAAAAACATAACATGATACGTAATGCATAAATTTTGAGGGGAAAAAATTCATTTTGATATTCACAATATAAAAGCAGTTTCCAAAATGCAGGCAAACAGTTACCGAAATAAGGTCGCTTAAGATCATTATGCATTTCCAGTTGTATGAAACAAACTGATTCAACGCTTGTCACAGCGTGTTTAAAAAAAATGGCAAATATCCTTTTCGTAATTTATACAAAAAAAGTACGATATATACAAAATACATTACTTTGTTATACTGTATAAGGAAAGATGTTATATAAACATACTAGCTATGGATAGATATTTATATACAATTCAAAACATCATCAGTATATTTTAAGATCTGTGTCGGTAAAAAACAAAACTTTCTATTTTTCACAAATAACGGAATTAAAAG
The DNA here is from genome assembly GCA_019973975.1 of Trichonephila clavata. Classification (NCBI taxonomy): domain Eukaryota; kingdom Metazoa; phylum Arthropoda; class Arachnida; order Araneae; family Nephilidae; genus Trichonephila; species Trichonephila clavata. The sequence continues at coordinate 18,441 of BMAO01027799.1, read as the reverse complement.
GCTTTCTTATTGTATAAATTCTTTTTTAGGCTATTTATCTGAGTGTATAAGATATTCTTCCTATGATCAGAGAAGTTTTATAAAAGCATATGTTCAGTAATCAGTCTATTTTAGTCTATATTTGTGCCCTTTGATTATTCGTTGTACTCATATGCAGTTCTTTTTTCGAAGAAAATATCTTGAATACAGAAAATAGCTCAAACAGTAACTCAAAACGTCATTTTAAAAAAATGAAAGTATATATATATACATATATATATATATATAGCTCACTGGTCATAGACAACAAAAATAAAGATAATTAATTACTTATACTAAAAATATTTTGTAAGTATTTTCATTTTTTTAAATTGATTTATTTGAAGATTATATCTATTTTACGGAATTGTTTTATGAAGTACGTTAATGTGCTAAGTTCATGTGGTGTCATAGTCACGTGATAACTACAATCACGTGTTTTCAGCCAATCAGTTCTTAATTTCATGTGACATCATAGCCTCAAGATAAATGCAAGAACATGTTTTCAAGCAATCTGCTGTTGCCAACTTCTGCTTCTAGCAGAAACTTTCTTTTAAAAAGTACATATTTGTCCACAATAATAACTCACATAAGTAAGCAAAATAACAGCCCATCCGGTATAGTGGTTAGTGACGCTGACTACTGTGCTATAGGGCCTGGGTTCGAATCTCAGAAAAAGGGTATTGATGTTTGTAAATGTCTAGTGCCTTTGCGGTATGGAGGTATTTTATATAGTCATCAAACTGCAAGCCCTCTTGTGAGGTTAGTGGAAGGGAAAGAGAGGTAAGAGGTCCTTTATCACCTCCAGAGTGTTCTCACCCAAAATTGGGTGTAACACAGAGCCAAATCGTACTGTCACCTGTATGGTGCTCAAAGCTACGGATAACGACAAGCGTACATCTAGCCCTTAGCCGCGATGAATTTCGTGGCCCTCGATCTGACATTGTAAGACAGGTGGCATTAGTAACAACAGTAAGCAAAATACATTTCTTTTAACAGGTTAAATCTCAAATGTATTTTTAATAAATAATAATTTTCATTAAGTAAGAATATAAGCTTTTTAATCTTGAAAACTTTTCTGATGAAATATTTTTCTTTAAATACTTGAGCTTCTTTACCTTGAAGTGGCACTTATCTGGGGGATAGAACCCGGTACCTTGGTTCCGTAAGCATGTAACATACCTCTAGACCAAAATGATCACTTCATTCTGGAGGATGTTACTGGCTTATATAGATGATACCGCTACAACCTAATGATGCAATTTGAAATTTCATCTAAATTTTACATATATGACTGCAAATACAACTTTAATGCCTGTTTTGAATTCAATGGAGAACACGTGATTATCTTTATCATGTGACCACCATGAATTTAGCCCATTGGTAAGAATTTAAAAGACCTCAAAAATGAAAAATGTAGGAGCTATTTTCCCTTTCAAGTTTTCTTTAAATGCAAATTTTTTTCCTTTAAGGAGAGAAAACATAATTTGAATGCTAGACCTAAGTATTTCCAATGTAAAATAATAATATGCGCAATAATAACACATGTATTTCGAAATTTTCTACAAATGACTCGCTTAATGTATTTAGATTAGACCCACCACATCGCGAAATTTAACACATTTTTCTTCTGTGTCTCTTTTATATTTGAAAGATCATGAGAATAATTGAATTATTTTATTTAAATATTAAATAGAAAAATTTGGTATCATAAATTCTGGAACTGAAACCCCTTCCAGAAATCCTAAGTTGTTGTGCAGTTGTGCAGTGGGCTCGTTTCAAGTAGTTGTCTTTTTTCTCTTAAAAAAAATTCAAAATATTTTTAATTACAAGACAAAACAGAAATAATGAGTTATACAATTTTAAAATATAAATGTAACAGAAAATTTTCATTCTTTGAAAACATTAACTCGTGAAACGCATTTCATACGAGTTATTGTTTTACTTATTTAATCATTTATACTTAAGAAAAGCTTGAGTGTAAAAAACAACAAATGAAATGAGAAATGATTGTTTAGAGGAAACATCCGGTGACGGAATAGGAATGATTTTGAATGATTCAGTGGCCATTTTTCCTTGGAGTCAGATGACACCATTTGTAAAGTCTGAATAATCCATACAGAGAAAAGAGAGCCAAGATGCCACCAAGAATGAGTAGAAATATCTGCGTACCCTGTGAAAGAACTAAAAAACAAAAATTGTGAATGAATTGTATAGTTAAAATAATTACATAAAATTGAATCTTTCCTTGTCTTTAGACTATGAAATTTTTGTTAAATGAATGTTATATATCACATATTTATGTTATTTGTGTGTTACTTCTTACTAAATCTTATACTGTGATTATTCAACACCGTTAATAATTTTGTTGTCTCTCTCTCTCTTTATAACAAAAGTTTTTCGTGATGCTGTAATAAATTTATTTATACATAAGGTATTGTTAGTAAAAATGGATCGTAAAAAGTTGAATTTAACTGAAGAAAAGCGCAAAGAATGATTTTCCCAGGGGGTCCCTTCCCTCCTACCTTCCAGCGCTTTCTCGAAAAATCCGCTTACGTCATAAATCTTGATTTTGTAGCTTTCTTCAGAAATTTCCAGAGGCATCCATATAATCGCCAAGTCGCTAAAAATGGTCTCCAGCATGGGCGCCAAATTTGGTCACCAAAAATGATGCCAACTTGGCTGTATTGCCAATATTTTGCCAAGTTTCCATAGTTTCCATTGAAACGCCATTATTATATAAGGGATAAAGTTTATTACGATTTTATAATAATTTTAAATTGTAATATTATTTTATGATAATATTACAATTTTATCATAAAATAAATACAACAGAAAATAATATTAAAGTATTAAACATCCAGGTATAAATTATTTACAACATACTGAACACGCTAGAAGATTTGGATATGCCATTCGTTCTGAAATGTACGCAATTCCCTGCAAGATTGGCATTTGCCATGAGTATTAATAAATACCAGGGGCAGAGTTTTGAAAAGGTCGGCTTATGTGTAACATGGAAGGAAATAATATTTCCTCACGGACAATTGTATGAGACTCCGCCAAGGTGCAGAAGCAAAGACGGGATAAACATTCAGTACAGTTTAGAAGAAAAGGTGATTAGGAATATTATTTTTGAAGAACTAAACTGAAATACAAATTAAGACTTGAAATGTACTTTTTTCCTGTGTACAATATATTAAAAAAAGTAGAACTTCATAATAAATGTAAACTGTAGTTTTATAATTTGAGTAATAAGCATGAACAGTAGTAAAAATTGTACAATGAATCGCCGTTAGGTGGACAGGGGGTACCACCCTCCCACCTAGTATTTAGGAATAACAATTTCATCATAAACAACATTCATTGAGATTCCTCTGCAATAAGAAAATGGCATCCTTTTGTGGTATCAACTAAGCTTTGAAGCAATATTCTTTAAGGTCATCACCATCTTAAGTTAAAATATATTATGTTAATATATAATATCATTTTGATTTCATTTACATACATAGATATCTTTAATTTTACTGTTCCTTTTTGTTTGAATAAATGTATCTCTTTTGTATAAATATATTTTATATTTATTCTATTATACTTTAATGTCAAAGGAATTCTTATTCTTACAATTTAAAGTGAAAAAAATGCATTTTATAGAATATTTGGAAATGTTAGAATAAAACCTGTTAAGCGGATATATGTAATGCAACCTCATGAATTATTGTTATGCAATTTGGGGATACTTCTTGTCGAAAAAAGTTCTGGGTTATTGTCCTTTGTATTAGTTAAAGACAGACTAAGACATCGATAGTTCGATAACTAGCAATATTATCGGCAGTTATAGTCGATAGTTATTACTAATAAAATCTATAATACTTCGCAGGAAATAAAATCTATGGTAGGTGGGTGTTCAATGACATCGAATTTCGCTTTAATAATTAAGGAAAATAATAATGCCAATAATTTATTTTACATTTAAGGAATATTTGTTCTACACAGTTCAGTGTCCTACTTTTTTTTTTAACTTACTATCTCTACTTCCTGTTTATTACAAAAAAAAACAGCCTTCACTAATTATTTTTTCTGGTGTCAATGGATAAAATTTATCTGCTAAGCTAACAACACAAAGTAGGGACAGTAGTTTTAGCGAAATAATGTTTTTAAATGGAATATAAAATTCGAAAATAGCATTACATACAAACGTCTAAAATATTGTTGCCATCCTTAAAAAGGCTTACATTTTTTTAAAAATACTGGAATTGAAAATATGGATTCCATATCTATATGTTCCTGATTCGGAATCTTCAAATAATTAACTGTAATTAATAAATACTGAATATTAAGACAATTGTCAACATGGCTTGAATTTTTAAAAAATAAACGAAAAATATTGTTACGAATTTTGTATAGAATAGGGTAAATAATCTGTATTGAATGTGTAATGCATTTATATTACTCTATGCTATATTTATTTCATGATAAAATTGTAATATTCACAAGCAACGCCGTCTCTTACGTTATAATGGCGATTCAATGGAACTTGGCGAAATATTGGCGATAGAGCCAAGTTAACATTATTTTTGGCGACCATTTTGCGACTTTGGCGATCATGTTGTTGCCCTTTTTGCGAGTTTGGGACTCCCCAGATTTTTCTAGAAGTTAGTGGAGAAATCCACTAATTTCACGATCTATGACGCAAGCGCATCTTTCTGGAAGTTTCGACTACGGCTATAAATAGAGCGATACTTGCCGTAACAGTCAGTCTGGTTTCAACCAGTGAGTAGTGAGTCTGGTTTTGACTAGCGATTAGTAAACTTGCCTCGATCGTGATTAGTTCGGGTGTTCTGCTTGTGAATAAGCTTATATATACGTGTATTTTAGATACTGATAATTGTGTCTAAGTGTTGTTGAAAGTGTGAAATCCTTCTGATACTTATTTTGCAAATTTTTCTGTTGAATCCTGTGTTTTGTAGGATCTGTTTTTGACAATAAATACTCATCGCTCTTAAAGAATTGCCTTGTTGTTTACGACTGATTTTGCATAAAATCCTCGAACTCCGATCTACGTAACAATATGCTCCGGATAACAGCTGTCCTGACCAGACTCTTCGCCCCGTAGTGTTGCCCTTCTTTTCACAAAATCTTAAATACTAGCGTAGTTAGTCCTGCATGGGTCCTTCAAAATACCTTGTGAGGCCCTTCTTTGGGGCCCCTTAAGATTTTACAATGTTTTTCTCACACATTTTGGGGATACGGTAGCTACGTTCCTGTTCTTGAGCTTACATTTCAACTGTATAATGCCTGGCCGCACAAAGCACGCTTTCCTACTGCTCGCCTTCATGCTTCTTTTATATTTCCCTGGTCTGTGCAATCACCATGAAATAGAATACATGGGACTCTAATGAGCAGGCATTCCAACCTTCCTGAATCGTGCCGATTTAACTCACCAATTACAACGTGAGTGATAAGCAATTCTGCACGAGGACATCCTCCAAATCTACGATTCAGTGTCTTGGCAGATAATAGTTTGCATCAAGTTCAGAAATGGGACAATGTATTATTGATTTCTTTGCTCTTGTAGTTGTACTTTATAGCACTCAATTTCTATGGTATTATTTGTCCCATTCGGACAATCCCTTGGTACCACGATTTTCTTGTTATACTGTGTGTGTGTGTTAGGAATTTTGTTTTTGAGAATATTAATATGGAAATCACTATAAAGAAACCAATTGTATTTTTGAAAGAAAGCAATTTTGCACATGGTAAAATCTTTTAAAGCAAAGAAACCTGATTATTCACTAAACAACTTTCCAAAGCAACTCACCTCCCCAATTTTCAGACGCTACAGCATTTTTACCAGCACTTGGACGTCCAAAGCTATCAAAAAATACTTCCAATGTTATTACAATCATATTAAAATAATAAATATGATACTGATCTTTTGTTTCAAATTTCAGACAAGCATTTCTTACTCAAATGCAAAAATATTTGAACTCTGATGACTAATAAAATAATAAAACAAACGTTTACTGCAAGATATTAATGATACAAGATTTAAAGTCAATGTAAATAAAGTCGGTTATATAACAAAAAAAATTATTTTAGTTTTCGAATTGTCTTAAACATTAATTCTCCAAAATATTGATTTCTCTTACTACTCTTTATGGATCCATAATAGATATTACTTACTCATAAAACATGTATATTAGTAGTGAATGAAAACAAATTGTTATTTATTTGCATAACATTTAAAATATTTAAAATTTCAGTGAACAACAAGATTTTGCCTCTTTTTCGCTTTTGCGAGAAAAATTATGAATTTTCTCTCTAAATAACCAATAATTTTTAATTTTATTAGTAATGCAGAGATTTAAAATGTTTGTATTTATTAGTAAGAAGCCCAGTGGCTGAGTGGTAGTGCATCACGCTTCCATGCAACAGGTCCGGAGTTCTAATACCGCGGCGGACAAGGTCGACTCAGCCTTTCATCCCTTCAGTGAGTCGTTAAATGAGTACCCAGTTTTCTAGGGAACTGAACCCTGGGGATTTCACTTTAGACTGACCATTTGACTAAAACATCTGTGCTCATGTACCCCAGCACCTAAGGTCACGAACACTGAGATAGGCACAGAAGGCCTTGGCCCTCACGGGCTGTTGTGCCATTGAGCTCAGTTCAGTATTTATTAGTAATAAACTTTCAAATGAGTGCTAAAAAATTTTTAATTAAATGTGAATACAATTCTTTTTTATTTATAGCACAAAACCATTATTTATTGAACACAAACCTTAGCAATCACTGAAGTGAAATAGGTTCTAAATTGCGAATGCCGTCACCAATAGATCTCGGATTGGCTTAGAGTGCGACGTTAATAAAAAAAAAGCAAATCTTAGTTTTTATTTATGAAGAACCTACGGAAGATATATTTACTAAATTCCTGTACGTGGTTGATGGAAGAAGAACTAGAGCCTATTAAATCCTTCTCAGATTGTCTTGGAATACATATAACAACGCAAAATAATTCATTATATTTTTTTCACAGGATCAAAAAATGTCTGTACTTACGTGGTAACTGCGCCACAAGTAATTCTTCCAATTAAGGCAGACAAACAGATAGTTAACAGAAGAAGCATATCCTTGGAGATGAAGTATCTTATACACATCTTTATGGGACATTGGTAATGGGTTTCGAAATCAATATGAAATATATTTAGAAGACTTTTAACACCTGTGAATAATAATACTTTTCTATAACAAATTTAAATACACAGGATATTAATTTCATATGAATGTTTTCTCAAATATGTACGAACGGTTGGCATGAAATATAAACATCTAATATCTTTGAAGTGTAGTCAATACGCAGAATTTGGAAAGAGATTAAATTTTAGCATTGTTTCGTTTAAGTATCTCATATGTGTCCTTCTAAAGGCCTTATCACACATATACGTATTTGAAGCAATTTTTCTTGATACCTAGTTGCCATAGCAACGGATCCGAACAACTTTTCCCCAGTGAGCTGAAAGAATTGCTCTAAATAAAAAGTACTTGAAATTCCAGCCAATGGGGTTCTTCGACTTCCTACGTCATTAACAAAATGGCAGCCTAGGCTTCATCAAACGCATCAGAAATGGTGTATAATATTTTAAGGGAATGATATTTTAAACAGAATAATGCTCCATATCTGTTTTACGACCGTCAACAAAAGCGTGAACGAAATAAAAGAAATAATATTGGATGTTCGCTTTCTGAAGAAGAAAAATCATCTAGTAATTCTTCAATGTGAAGATAGAGCGTAGCTGACGTCAGAGCGTATCGTTTTGTTTACGGCAACCCTTCCATCTCTCAGTTTCTTGAAAAATTTATCGAAACGGTCGCTCCAAATATGTGCGTGTGCTAAGGCCTTTAGCAGTACAAGTATGGTGAACACTAAGTTTACACGTAAAATTGAATTTCTTATCAGTATCAAAAACTATTGTAATGCAATTGCAAAGAATGTGGTACACACATTGCCATCAAATTTCAAAATCCATTAATGTGCATATAACCTAATTTGTTCCGTTAAGAAATGGATTAATTTAAAATGTAAGATTTTTCATATTTTACCTAAGTAATGCGTACATTAGCATATTCCGTATCAATAAAACATGAAAGTCTTTTAAAATGGAAGATATTTTTTTCAAAACATACAATACAACTGGTAGTTTGAAACAGTTGTTGTTGTTTTGAAGAATATTAGAGGCATGGAAGAATTATTGTTTTGAAGAATATTAGAGGCATGGAAGAATTAGATGACATTAATAAAAGCATTATTGAGGTCAGGCAACTTAATTAGAAAAGATTTAGAGTGGGTGTAAAGATTTAGAGAGTGTTTACCCGAATCGAATCCTTTTATCACATCTCTACTGTTTAGAGATTTATAGATATGTAAATATTGTTTTTTTTTTCAAATGGGATACGTTGTATCAGTTTAGCCTTTACTAACACGGCAAATACCCAAGCGTGAGAGCCATTGCATTGGTGGCATCATTTAGAGGTGACTTTCAATACCAAATTTTTGACACTTGTGAATTTATTTAATTCAAGCTATCGTTGAATGCTAAATGTTGCCGTGAATTAATTTTACCGAGAGTACCTAAGCCAAATTGATACTCAAAGGATTTTTTACATGCCACATGATCATATGGCATGCGTGCTACGATTTTCCCATCCAGAAAATCTATTGATTCCAGCCAGGATCGAAACCACAACCTTGGGTTTATGAGGTGGGAACGCTACTTCTAAGCCCCCGATCCTAAGTAAATATTGTTGTAATTTGTATTTGATAAAATTAGGTTAAGTTAAATCGCTCCACATATATATAATTTAATTAATATCGATTAGTCAAAGATTAAATGAATTAGTTAAAGACTAAGTTTGATATTTATTAATTAAGTATACCACTTAAAAGTAAAACGAATTCGTCACAATTTATATAAAGGATTCATTATCTTAAAAAATGAGTTAAAAAATGTTGCTATATTAAAAACATACTTAAAAAAATTTAACGGTGGGAAATTGCTTCAATTAGGGCTATTACTTTTTATTTTCCCCAAGTAAGTTTCTGGGACAAATTAATTAGCAACTCTGAGACAAAATAAATCCCTCTTTATAACAATTCTCACTAGGCATTATAATATAAATTCTACTGTAGCAGGGTCACAAAATGTATTTCACCAATATTCTTAAAACCTTAACTTATTTCTAAAGATATTCGGTGCCAATCGTTCTTCTTTATCTTAGAGACAGCGTCTGGCGATCAATTTATCAAACAATAAGAAAAGAGAAATGCACACATGCCAATCATTCCTTGGTGTCAACCACGTTTCAAATTACCCTTGTCTCGCCAAGCAACAAAAAATGAATTTAGGCGAAAGCTTTTTGTCCATTAATGTCTAGTGCAGCGTTTCTCTAACTGCGGGGTGCGCCCCATCAGGGGGGAGTGATAACTCTACGAGGGGGTGTGGGCATATTGAAAAGGGGAAAGCAAAAGATTATTTTAAAAAATTATAAATTTACTGAAAGTAAACAATCACTAAATGCATTCTGACATAATAAAAAATAAAGTACAGATTTACACTGATACACCGTAAAATCCGGCACATAACGCACTTTTTTAACACAAAAAGTAAGATTGAAATTTAAGGGTGCACGTTAAACGCCGGGTATAAAAATTAGAACTTTAAAAATTAAAAAAAGATGTGAATACAAAAAAATTACTTTCTGCATATATCAAAATACTGTTTATTTAAAAGAAATGACATTCCTTATTAACTTATAGGGCTGTATTTATAGAAGTATACTATTTTTCCAGAAGCCAGGGATAATACCTCGAATAAATTCCTTCAAAATACAAGAGCATTGAGTACGTACATTTCATGTTTCTCCATAAAAAAAAAGGGGGGGTGCACGTTATATGGCATGTGTACCTAAAAATTAAAAATTGCACCTCTAAATTATAGGTGTGCGTTATACGGTGGTGCACTTTATACACCGTATTATACACTCATAAATGTATCAGTACTACGCAATGTATTTTATAACTAATTTAAAAATATTAAGATAAAAGCAAGTTTAATAATTACAAATAACCCCATGGGCTTGTCATAGAAAAAATTAACACTTAACTTGATAATTTGTACAGTTTGTAATTAATCCCTAACTGCCGATTAAAAGTTACACGATTCGCTCCCCAGTTCCACCGTTTTCCTCGTAGGCGCGACGTATGTGATGTATGGGGGGGGGAGGAATAAGTAAGCAAATCCTCTGAAATAAGTAAACCCTACGCAAACGTTGTCAAAGTCCTTTTATTGCAATCCAAAGCCTTCAGAATAATTTTGTGGAAAGCAGTGTGCATAAAAGATCGAAAAGATGTATATATACGTCCCGGATAGTTAACGCTTTGGATGAGTGAAAGGTTTATATACGCCGGGGGCACTTAAGAGGTTAATGTCGTATTGTAGCTTTAGCCCTAGAATTATTGAATTCAACACATTTTGTTACTGTATGGAGGGGGAGCAATGAAAATTATGATTGAATTTTGGGTGGCAAATATTGAAAGTATGAGAAGCACTGGTCCAGTGCATTAAAAAAACTAGCTGCAGTTCCATTCTGTGTAAATCTTCTGACCCAATAAATAGCAAATACAAGCTTACTATTCTTTTTCTGCGTCCTCTGATTTTTACACTTATGAAACTTAGAAGATGATTTTTTTTACTTCTAAAAAAGCGGATTTGTAACGATAGTTAAAAACAAAACAGGGTTTCATTTTCAAAATTATACCATCTGTGCAAAATAAGTAGGGTTTTGAGTTCGCTTACTCAACATGGACGCTGTTGTCCCAAACAGCGTGTTGTATTCATCTAAAATTTATAATGATGTTTAAAAATACGCAATTAACTGTATTTTTATAACTTCTCCCAATTAAAAAAAATATCAAATATTATTGGGTCTGTTAATATATGTAGGGGAAGTTCATAATTATGCATAAAAAAGGATAATGTTCTTAATCAGGAACCTCTCTTATCGGGAGGGAGGTTACCTTCTAAAAAACACGTTATCAAGAAAGCGCCGTTAAAAATGGTCTGCAGTAAGAATTACAAATCTGTTAGACTTGAATTCCCAAACCTTACCCTTGTATATGCCCCTATGCAATTACTTTAAATATTTAACTCATGATACACGTGTTTTCATGAGCGTTTTCGAATTCTCCATTGACCGCAAAATATACTCAAAGTGTTTATTGCTTATCGAAATAAAACAAAAACCGCAATTAAATAATTAAACATTATGTATGTAATTAGTTTTTATTTATCCTTTAACTTCTTATTATTACATCTTTATGAGCAGTTTTTTCTTTCTTTAAAATTCTATTTATTTAACTGAAAACAGCGTTATTGCAGATATGTCAAAAGCCATTAAACCTATTAAGGGTTTTCTTTAGTCATAAAGATTATAACTAATTAATCAAAAATATTAATGAACTAAACTTCATGAATTTACATTCATTAATTAGAGATAAATTTAAAAAAAAAAAAAAAAAAAAAAAAAAAAAAAAAACTAACAAATAAAAATATTAAAGAAAAATATTTAAAGCTATTTCAAATCAAATTTATGAACTAGACTTCATCGAATATTTTTCAATTATCTTAATTAGAGATGATGTAATATAAAATTAGACTAAATATTTTTCATTTTATTAACTAATTTTTTTTTTTTTAGAAAATATATATTTAAAGCCTATTTCCATTTTAATAAGTGGAATGTAGAGTATGATGTGAATATATTGAGTAATATCCTTTTTTTTCATTATTTTCTCTCATTTTTAGAGCCTCTAAATAATAGCATATTATACTTTATAGACAAAATAAGATATTGAAGATAGTATGTACTTGGATAAATACAATACTTATACAAAGTCTATTAAATGACAAAGTAGACGAGAACAGATTCATAATCCAACATTCTACAAAATAAATATTTTATTCTGGCTTTTTTTCAAAAATATATTGATAGAGTTATTTTAACTTTAATCAACTGACATAAGTAAAAAAATATTATTTAACAGAATATTTGAAAAATGAAAAATGCCCCTCTGAATTATGCTTATTAGATTCTAAAGAGATTGTGAGGATAACTTCTGTAAATAGAAATTGTATTTAACAGAAAGTTGTGCGGAAGAATAAAAGTTACTGTTTTTTCTTTCACTTTCATGAGTTTAAGCCCGAGCTACTATTAAATTAGTACTTAAATTATATTTAATTAATGTATTATGATAGTCGAATATGCATAAATACACTCAGGTACTGAAATTAATAAGTAGAAACGGATTACATAATTGCAGTAATAACTGTAAGTAAGTAAATTAAGCACGCACACACAAGCTTACTATTTTATACTTCGAAGAAATGTTTGTTTCAAACTGTCTGAACCATATTTTATAGAAAACCAAGTTAAACCAAACGGTGAAAATCGCTTTTCCGAATGAAAGAATCTTCTAATATAAATGTAACAAGTCATATATTTAAATTTATACCAAGAAAGGAGAAAATATAAACCCATTGTATATAGCAAAATAAATAAATAAAATAAAATAAAAAGTGGATAAATTCAAGTAAACATGAGTTGCGTACTAAAATTTATAAATAAAAAAAATTTTATGCACCATGTTTTTCCCCACATTTTCATGCATTGTGATCCACTTCTGAGCTATGATCCAAATTTCATGTCTCTAGCTCTTTGGGAAGTTAGTTTAAAACCAATTACAAAATTCCACCCGGATACAAGAAAGCGAGTTAATTAAAACATGGTAAATACATTGTATCTATATATTTAGCAGGGCAAATCTCCAGGTGCTCAGCATTCATTAGGCAATTCTCTTTGCAAAAAATACAGTTTCCAAACTGTGTTTTATGAAAAGAGAACTCCCTAATGAATGCTGAGCACCTGGAGATTTGCCCTGCTGCCTCTGGTAACATCTACGATAGATACTCAAGAGCCAGAGAACAGTTACAAGTTCTGCAATCTGAGTTACTTTCTGATTGTGTTTATGCAACGAATGATGTATTCATCAAGTGCGGCAGCTATATATATATGTATATATATATATATATATATTATGTATTGTATGTATGTATGTATGTATGTATGTATGTATGTATGTATGTATGTATGTATGTATGTATGTATGTATGTATGTATGTATGTATGTATGTATGTATGTATGTATTGTATGTATGTATGTAATGTATGTATAATATTTTTCTTTTATAGTTTTCGAATTTTTTCCTACCTAAAGTGTGTTTCAATCTTCGTCTGTTCGATTACATTTAAAAGAATACAAAACAAATCTAAATATTCTTTAAAAGCAGTTTTGTGTGAGTAACATAATTAATATTTGATTCATCTTTGGGGAAATGCTTAAAATAGCAAAGTTGCTTCCTTTTAAATAAAGAATATTTCAGATTTAGGAATGGAATTGTAATTTCTATTATTTCTAAAGAAAGATATCTAGCACATACAATGTAACATAGTTTTAAATAAATAACTTTTCTTTGTTAAATTGAATCACTGTTTCTAAGCAGACAAGAATTTCTACAAAGTCTGACATAGAAATCATTCTTGAATAATTGATTTTATTTCTAAAAAGCCAACTTTTGGAAAAGATCCAAAAAATTAATTCAACTGAAATGAAAGATAACTCACTCAACATAATTGAAACAGTGTATTTGTAATTTTGTTTGAAATTTTAAACATAATCAACTATTCGAAAGAAATTGTTTATAGAAATTATTTTCACTGAATCATTAAAGAAACACAATACACAACAGTATTTTAATATTATAGTACTAATTTCTCCCAATATATTATATTGAGGTGTTTTTTTTCAATTTTATTAGGAATAAACTAAAATATTAGATGTCTTTTTTTCTTAATTTTATCCAGTTTATATCATATTATATTCATTTTTATTTGTTTCATTTTCAAGATTTGATTTCATTTAAAGTTTTATGTAGAAATTTTCAGAATTACTTATATCTGGAAAATCTGAGAAGTATTAATCTAGATTAATTGTGAGTGCTACTCCATTACCTCTTAAGGGATAAAATTGTATTATAAGCATCGGAGATGAAAAAGTAAGTTTTCACCGCAAATAAGTAATTTTACAAAATCGGAACATTAGTAAAAATATAAAAAATATTTCTAAAAAATTTTCTCACACATAAAGCTTAAAAGAAAACTGAAAGAAAGCTTTTAAAAAAGTATTTTTTACAACTTTAACAACACATTTATTTCAAATTCCCTACTATAAAAATATTATTTGTTAAACAAATGAATTTTGTTCTACCAATATAATAATAAATCGTTGAACAATTGCACTTAAAAGAATATCCAAATTTGATATGAAAAATACTACTTTCTTCTATGCTGTGAAAAACATAACTACCAATTTTTAATAATTGCATTAAAAATTGCTTAAATATTCTAATATTTTATCAAAATTCTGATAAGTTATTATTTTACTGTCTCGCTCTTTCAGCTACCGTAGAAAGGCAAGTATCGATGTGGAAGAAAAAACACACATTCCTCTCTCTGCTTATAAATATTACTCGTTTTTTTCTGAGCACATGACACATTGAAAAGGCAATAACGCTCGATTGCATTTCGAATGCTTAGCACTCAACTAAACAAGCAAGTGTTTGTAAAAAAACAAAAAACAATACGTACTTGAGAAAAGACGTCGTTTTACTACAGACGTTCAGCTCTGTTTGTTTTCGATTCTGGCATGTGACGTCACGGTGCATCCCATAATGCTTTGAGCTACTCTCATCGGAGGATGCAGATGAAATGCCGTAGTGACAGTTATTTTAAAACCTCTTGATACTCTATTTCGTAAAGCTGCGCCAACGTGCTTTTAATTGTTGCGTAGTATTATGAATTAATTTCCATATGATAATGATGAGATTAATGACTTAGCGTCAAATTTTCAAATTTTATTTGAATGCAGTAAATATATCTACATCAAAAACTGCATTGAGTTTTTTCCCCCTTCGTAAATGCAAATAAATAACTTTAAAAATGTTATTAAAAGTGATACGTTTTTTTTAAAAAAAAAGTTATGAAAATTGCAAATGCTCTTAATTTAAATATGCAATTAGTTTAGAAAAAATAAATATTTTTGTAGTTATCGGAAATTGTTTTTCAATTCAGGTTCAAAGGTGTTACTCATGATTATTTGTTTTAAGTGACATTTTTAAAATTTTATTCAGCATTTAAAAATAATTACCAAAGTATAAATTCACCTTCCAAAAATAAATGATTAAGATTTGAATTTAAATATTGATTTTCTAGCATAAATATATCATTACAGAATTTTATTCCATGCACTATAATTTGTATATCTTAAAATGATCATTATCATATAAGTAAGAGTTTACCTGAATAGCTTTTCTTCAATTCCTACTATTAGCTCACTCTCTCCCTATATATATATTAAATTTTCAATCATTAATGAAATACTTTCTATTCATTCATTTAAAGTAGGAATTGACTTAAATTTATTTTATTATATTACTTTTTTTAAAATTAGTTATTGTTATCTTACAAAGAAACCTTTTTATTTCATTTCGGAAAAGTCCTAAATTTTGTTTCTTGGGGAAAAATATGTTTACATAAATAAGTCAGGCATTATGTTTAAAATTACGGAAACATAATAAAGACTGAATTGAAATTTATTTCAAATATAGCTACAAAAGATATTTCATGAACATCATTTTGAAATAACACCTTATATTAAGATACATTTCACTTTTTTCTTTTTATAATTAATGCTTCACTAATTAGGGAGTTATAAAATTTGTTGATTATGTATAATTGGAGAATATAATATAATATATTGCCAGTCTTTTTAAAGTAATTTATGGCTTTAATTTTACAGTCACCTTCTTTTTTTACGTAATGAGTTAATCTTAAGCTTTGTATATAATTATCCTCTAATAAAAATTAATCAGCAAATAGAAGGAAATGACATTCAAAAACAAAGTATCAAAGCTCAAAAGCTATTTGAATTAGTCAAAAAAATTCTATAAATAGTTTATTAAAATATATACAACGAAGCAAATCATTTCTCGAAAAGTATTCCAATAGATTTTATTTTCATTTGTTTTTCATGCATCCCATTCTTCTTATTTGTCTTTGTATTAGTTTTAGTAATTTTGATAGCTAAAAATTCGTTCTTAACATTTTTCCTACAAATTTTAGAATTTGGAATATCATTCATGCTATATCATCGTTTACAATTTTGCTTTATTGAAGATAATTCTATTATAATTGTTACTTAACAGTAAAAATGGTGTATTACTTCTCTTCTCAATAAACTTCTTAATCATAATTTAAGCTCTCTTAACTTAATATAGCTACAAAATACACCGAAATATTGTTTGAAGTTGATGACAGTCGATGTCCCTGTTACTCTTGTGGCTCAGCATTCTGAATGCAACTAACTCTTAACCAATGGAGAGTTATTATTGATTGACCTAGCTACATGATTGGTTGCTTGCTTGGAATTCGTAATCGATCATTTTAATTTAATTTTCTCCGCTATAATATGAAAAATTATATTTTATTTTAGTAGAAACATTTGCTGTAGTTATTTAATTAAACTTAAAGTTATTTTTAATTACAAAAATAATCGCCGAATCTTATTTAATGGGTACTTAAATATCATACTGTCCATTAATTTCGCCAAATCAAAAGTTGACACCAAATGCTGCGATGTACAGCCAATAGTGGTAACCGTTCCCATGCATGATCGAGCAAAATAATACGAGGGCTGTTTTTAAGTAAGGTCCGTTTGTTTTTTAAAAATATAACAACAATATTTAGTTTTAAAAAACCTTTATTTTAAGATCGTACATACTTTTGCCTAATTTTCCCGTAGTTGCCGATTTTATTAATGCACTTGTCATACCTTAAAACTACGTTTTGAAAACCCTCTTCAGAGAAGTCTACAGCCTGGTCGGATAGCCAGAGTTCACTGCCGCTTTCACTTCTTCGTTGTCACTGAAGCGCTTCCCAGCAAGACTGTGTCTGAGTGCCGAAAAAGGTGAAAATCACTGCGAGCAAGGCTGGGGCTGTACGGTGCATGCTCAGAAAACCTCCCAGCCAAAAGATTCGATTAAGTCCCAAGTTGTTTGAGAAGTGTGGGACCTTGCGTTGTCGTGGAGGAGCAAAAACCTTTTTGACAGTATGCTGCGCCGTTTGTCTTGCAACGCTCTTCGGAGCTTCCGTAGAGTTGCGCAGTAGGCACCTGAGCTGGTTGTTGTTCCTTGTGGCATTAAGTTCATCAGCAAAATACCACGCCAGTCCCAGAACACTGCTGCCATAATCTTGTACTTTGACTGCGTTTGTTTGGCTTTGACCTTTGGGGGAGAGACCTTGACACGAACGACTTAGGGCTTAATCGAATCTTTTGGCTAGGATTTCTGAGCATGCACCATACAGCCCCAACCTTGTTCTCAGCGATTTTCACCTTTTTGGTACCTCAAACACAGTCTTGCTGGGAAGCGCTTCAGTGACAACGAGAAGGGAAAGCGGCCGTGAACTCTTGGTTATCCGACCAAGGGGCAGACTTCTTTGAAGAGGGTTTTCAAAACGTAGTTTTAAGGTATGACAAGTGCATTAATAAAATCGTGGAACTATGTGGAAAAATAGGCAAAAGTATATACAATCCTAAAATAAAGGTTTTTTTAAACTAAATAGTGTCATTATTTTTTTTAAAAAACAAACGGACTTTTCTAAAAACAACCCTCATAATAACGATGACAGCATTTGGCAACATTTTTTCAATTAGAGATGTCTTTTCGTTTGGCGAAATTTGTCGACGGTGTAATATGTAAGTGCCCTTCAATGAAATAATTTAGAGTTTTAAGAGCTGATAGTCCTTTGCTGATTGGTGCATTAGGTAAAAATAAGAAAACTCTAGCTCCCCAACAATTTTTGACCAATTTCACTTCTACGGAAAGATTCTTACACGCGCAAAAAAAACGTGTTTAAAAATAAAAAGGCACTAACCTAACATTTCCAATAAAAAAAAAGTACGAAAACTACTGCCAAGTATTAATAATTCAGAAAACAAAAATTGAAACAAAGTTCGCTCGCGAATGGGTTAATCCTCATTTTTTTAAATTCGTTCGAGTAACGAGACCGATCAAAGTCCTCATGTTGGCGAGAAATGGAAGTTAGAGAAAAATAAGGTATCATCTCCGGTATCACTCTCGTCACTTGAACATGGTTCAAAATGTGATGTATATCATCAATATCTCTAATGTTGCTTTTAATGTGACATTAATAAAAAATTTTAAAGCAAAAATATCATAATGGTGTTCTAA
>BMAO01027798.1:0-23277 GCA_019973975.1 Trichonephila clavata | reverse complement strand
CTGGCGGTAAAAGGTTTGGGGGCCCCTGGGCTAAGAGTCGAAAAAATTCGCTGACCTTAATTCTCAAAATAAAATGTATAGCTAAAAAAAATTAACGCTCAAAAAAACTTTAACTTTATTTTAAAGAATTAAAAAAAAACCTTATTATAAAAGCTTAAAATTTTGCTATATAACTTTACGTCTTGATTTTTTTGGGCAAATTCATCGATTATTTTTGCAGTATCTATTTGGTCCAAAACATCTTGTTCATGTATAAATGGCCATGCTGTTCAGTTTGTCTTCTCCCATACTACTTCTTAAATAATTTTTAACGCGCTTTAAAACCGAAAAAGATCTCTCACTTGATGTATTTGATATCGGTATAGTTAAAATATTTTTAAAAGTATCTCGACATTAGGGAAAGTCGAGACCATTTTTTTGCAACTCGATAAATTTCTATTGGAGTGTTCATAGTATCTTTGTTTTCTTTTAAAAATAGCAAAAACTGATCCAATTCATCGTCAAAATTAAGCGATTCAATATCGTCTTTGTAAATATCCTTTAATTTTTGTACAGCTTTCTTCTTAATTTCAGGAAACCTCTCGTCAAAAAATACAAAAAAGTGTTCTATAACAGTTTCATATATTCCAGCTCTTCGGGATAGTTCTGCACTTGTCCTATCGCATATGACATAGAATGAGTTGAACAAAATTTTCCCTATGTTCAAATTCATGACCTTCTTTAGTTTCACCGAAAATAATTTTTCTCTTTCGCTGCCTGCAAGCTTGTCCAACTTCCTTTTCAAATGAGAGCCCTGATAAAGCAGTTGCTTCTTGTTCTACTTTTCCAAATTCATTCCTGAAATTTTGTATATAATTTTCTAAAGATTTCAGTAGATTAGATCCTTTTAATAGCTCACACCCTGATTGTAATGCTTTTCTAGTAGCCCTCACCCTCTGGAGTATGGTATCCCAAATCACGGTTATTAGGGAAGTTTCATACTTTTCCATGTGTTTCAAAAGTACCCAATGATTAATTGGCCGTACGCTAGCCCCGGCAACGTACGGCTGCGGTCGACTCAGTATTCCACTCTTTACACCCCCAACAAAAAAATAGCTCAGCAATTTTTCTTTTATTATTATTATTTCAGGTCGCAATCTAATGTACTTTCTTAATTTTAATTTTATTTTTAACTTTTAAACTTTCATACTTCCCACCTTCCACTAAACATGGCAAGTGTAATTTTTAATGCTCCCTCAAATTCAAGATAGGGATGAAGACCTCATCAGAGATCATGTGCCCAATGACCATTTCTACCATGTTTTCAAAAGAGAAGTTGCCTCCAGTATTGTGATCTTCTTCTCCTCATTTGTATCACGGATTTCAGCTAGGCCTCTTTTATGTGTGTATAACCAAGTCTTATAGCTCGTACGGCATCTGCTCTTGCTGACTATCGTGTATCTGAAACTTTTTTCACAGATATTGCATGTTTACTTCTTTCCAGATTTTATTTAAAATTCGCCAGCGATGGGTTGACACAGAAAAAATAGAATAATTTCTGTACAAGCATAAAACATTTAATTACATCTCTACAACTTTCTGTTGCTAAATTCCTACTAAATTTAAAGAATGACTGGCACAAGGAATATAAACTGCGCTTGACTGTGTTCTTTAATACGTGCCTGTAGATCTGAATACCGCACGGACATATTAGACGCAATATCAAATGATTGCCCCCCCCCTGCAATTTTTAATATCCAGTCCAAATTTAGCTAAAATTTCTAAAGAGCATTAAATTTTTCCCCCAAACTCTCATAAAATTACATTTTATCTTTTTTCAAATTTTCTGATAGAAGTACGAAATTTCCGATTTAATACACACATATTTTGTTTTATTCTTTACAGAAATCATAGTTTAATTTCTAGAACAAAACGTAGCTTAGCTTCCGGATTATTTATAATCAAAATTATTAAAATGTCTCAACCAAAAGTAAGTATTCAAAAATTCTAAGGTTTTCTTTTTAAAAACTGAAAAAAACAATTATAATACTCTTGATTTGTAAAGTTTCCTTTTAATGTTTCTAAATATAAGTTAATAAAACATTAACTGAATATAAATGTTTTTTACACATTCTAGTTTAGTATTATTACTATACTTGTTTGTTTTTTCAAAAATCTTAATACTTTGTGACTAAACAGAACAATTAAACATTTCCAAAATAATTTGAAATTTCTAATCTAACTCAAAACTGTTTGACAAACGCCACAATATCGCAAAAGAAATCTACAATTTTTCAACAAAATTTATATCTTAATTACATTCAAAGTTCCATTTCTCAAAATTAAACAATCTTACAAATATTGAATAACTTTTCACATTTCTATTTTGTTTGAAATCACTCTCTCTCTCTCTTATCTACTCTATAAATTGTGTTTATCATATTTTTATTTCTGTAATACATTTTGCTACCACTTTAAATAGTTTTTAAACTAGGAGCAATTAAAAAATAGTACCTATATTTTTCAACATTATTGTTTGTAAAAATAAACATTTCATTAAATGCTTTTTATAAGAAATTTCTGCTATAGTATTGCATTGTTGCCTTTTTTAAAGATTTAAATATATTTTTAGATGAATTTTGATTAACTTTATTAGAAGCATACAGAATGTTATACAATATTTTAAAGAAATTATGCATTTTAAAGTAATTATACGATTTTAATGTATTTTTTATAATTAGTTGTACACATATTTAATTATTAGATTGCACTGAATATCCTTTCAAGTTGTCGGACAAAAGATCTTAATCAAAAAAGTATCGCGAGCAAATCACTCTTAAAATTACAAAAAAGACAAAAAGAATTTGTGCTTTTCAAATTTAATCTTACAAAATAATGGTTCTCTTAGCAGTTTTAAAGTATATTAGAAAAATTATGTGTTTATTTCACGTTAAATAAAAAGAAAGAAAAGAGTATTTTTAAGTAAACTTAATATACTTTCTTTCTTTGAAAATTCTTTTAACAGTTTGAAGCAATTTTAATGAAATATTTAGAAATTATAGATTGGCTCATATATTACTAAACAAAATTATCGTAATACGTTAGGATTACAAACAAAAAATCAACACAATAAATATAATGTTTCATTTCAATTCCGAGTTATTGTTAGGATTCTTTTAAGTATGGTAAATAATTAACGAATTTACTCAAAATCTCATTAATGTTTTGTATTTTAAATGAGCTATTATCGCTTTTTATAACTGACTCAAGAAATTATTTTTATAAGAGAGGCAAATAATATTTTTTCATTTGAATAACAATGCCAATCGAAAATGTTTTAAGATTCAAGCTACGAAAACACATTTAAATATGTTAATAATCATAAAAATATTCTAAGAAACTGATGGCAGTTATTTATGTTTATGTATGTAAATCGAAAGATAAATAAAATAGTAATGACACAAATGCAACAACATATTTTTTCACTTTATCTTACGCACTGATTAAAATATCTGCGCATTAAATCCTATAAATCTAAAAGAGAATTTGAAAATGAAAATATAGTTACCTTTTTTTTTGTTGTTTAAACACGGTTCTCCGATTTGTCTGTATAAGCGCAGGAAGCTAAAAGAAATTAGTTCGGAAGTCAAATTGATGCAAAATTTCCTCAGTTTACTTCGAAAAGGGGTCTTTTTCTCAGGGTCAATTCTGTCCCATTCTTTTCATTCGTCCTTAAGCCTGTCATAAATCTTGATCCTGCTTTCCGGATCATGCTTTTGTCCAATGTGCCGAAATTCTTCTTTAACGCGTCCCTCCCCCTTCCCGCAGAGAACCAACGTTGAGAACTCTCTCATTGATACTCCTTAAAAAATAATTAACTATAGACTTGGAGGGTGACAGAAGACTTCAGGCGCTTATGGTCCTATCTTTTCTCGAACGGGAAGCAGTTATCCAGCCCTTGCTCACCATGAATGCACTTTCAGTCTCTTGGTTGTTACAGAAACAAAAGAGAACCGAGATAAATATAATATAATACTCTCTTTCACTGGACCATCTATGAAAAAAATTCCGACTAAGGGCAGAGCCTTCCTGTAGCTTCTTAGTGCGATGTTTATTACAGTCAATCAATCAATAGACGAAAGGGTTATTGTCATTTACAGGCAAATAACATTCTGAATGGATTTTTTCCATCCTAATAAGTGTTATCTGTATTTCACTTCAAACGATCTTTCTGTCGATCCGCTTTGAATGAAAAGTTTTTCCTACATTCAAAGATCACACCACTCCTTGTCTTCTCATTATTTTGAGTAATTTTACCAGCTTTTAAACTTTTCTTATTGCGTTTCCTGAGATTCAGAATTCACACGGAAAACTTATATCGTTTTATGCCAGTGACATACTATTTTATAAACGTAAAAAGTAACTCTTAATATGACCATTGATAACATTTTACGACTTTTTGCTTACACAACGTCTAGGGCCTCTAGGGGAAACCGTATCATTTGATACGGTGATAGCTACGCCTCTGATAAGAAGAAATGTTGTTCATGAATGTTTCTCAGAATTTAAGATCTTTTCTTTTTATATGTTTCGTCTGTGGTTGTGCGAACCGTTAAAATCTGCATGATTTCAAGAATTAGTTTGCAGATTGTTGAATTTCAGAGGTCTACAATAGTAATGTTTACGACAAAATTCACATTTCTTACGATAGGAAATTGTCAAGTTTTCATATGCAAGAGTACATTTTAGTTTTTGATCATTCTGGGGCTCCTGCGCACAGCATCCGCCACACCACCAACTTGGCTGGCCCTTTCTCTATATTACAAAAACTTAAAATGTAGAAATACTAAAAGGAAAACATTATCAAACTAGAAACACACAAGTTTTTCTCAAAAATCAAACATATGAAAGCAAATGGTGTAAAAATGATCCTATAAAACCAAAACAATAAAAAAATTAAAGAACAAGATGCACATTATCTGAAATTTTAACTTTAAAAGTTAATCAAATTTAAGTTGACCAATGGTAAAAAATGCCAGCAAAATTCAGACCTTATGAAAGTATGCAAATATCCCTGTGATCAATTATTTCAATAGCCAAAGATCCTCTACAGTTTTTTCCAAAAAATAACTTTCATCTATTTCACTATTTGATTCATTCATCAATTTAGAGAAATTTCAATCTCACTTAAATATTTCGCTTTTTCTGTCATGCTGACTGAAATAAAACTGATACTAAATTTACAAAATACTTCGATCAGTGCCGGATTACTCGTTAGGTGGAGTAGGCAGTTGCCTATGGGCCCCGTGCTTTTTAGGGGCCCTCAAAAGCATGTTCTGTTTTCTGTTAGTGCTCCAAAAACAGGCTACAGGGCCCCGAGAACTCGACTGCCTAGGGGCCTCCATGTCGTTTAATCCGACACTGCTTCGATCTCTTTCCCCACATTCTCAAAATATAAACACAAAAATCCAGATAACAATAAATTACGAACCTTCAAATACTGAATTCTTTCGAAAGAACTAAACATTGGTAGTTGTTTATAGTCTGAGATCTGGGATCATTATTGTAATATAAGAAATCTGGGATCAAATTTTTAAAAACTTGGAACCGAAAACATATATTAAAGACCAAAGTTCAAGAAAACATTTAAAAAAAAAACGGATTTTAACCGCAATTACATGTAATATATGAGGGCAACACTAATTGTTATACGATTCAAATGTGGGTAACCATTGGGTTTGCAATATCAGTACAAGATTTTTTGTTGCACGTTGAACTTATAACTGAAGTCTATCAGCTTGGGGCCCCTGGCGGCCGCCAGCCGCTTAATCCGCCTCTGCACATGCAGGAATTATCTGCCAAAGTTAGTAATGTTCCGAACTATGATAGATTTAAAAATTTAATATCCATTTTGCAGGATTCTTTCAGTGCCAGGTTTGAGGACTTTAAAGATGATAAAAAGTACTAACTTTTCACTAATCTTTTTCGATTTCTCTTACTCTGAAAAACAAATATAAGGAAATTATTTTAGCAGCATTTGCTCCGAATTTCATCGAATTTGGGAAATTTGTGCCACCAAGCAATTTTCTAAATTTACATGATTTAGCGGTCAAATATTGTTGTAAGTTTGGATCAACATATGTTTGTGAAGAAATGTTTTCTGTTTTGAACGTAATTAAATCATCACTCAAAATTAACTGATATGCACCTAAAACACCTAATTTTGTTAGCATCTTCAAAAACTAATCCAAATGTAGATGATTTAGTAAAAAAAAAAAATTCAAAAGCCACGTTAAGAAAGTACTGACTGCTTAATAATCATTTAAAATTAAATGTTTCAAGTTGCTTATTTTTATTTTGTACCCAAACTAACTGATTGATCCTGTAAAAATTTATCAACAATAAAATATAAGTTTTTATTTTTATTTGTTACATCATTTTTTTTTATATTTTCACTACATAGAACTTGCATTTAAAAATGTTTTGGTGAAAATAACCCATAATAGTCCAAAAAGTAACATTTTTTCACTTTTGTATATTTTTTAGTTTGGTGGAAAAGTTGGAAGTGGCACGCGTAATTTTTTTTAATCAGATTGTGGCACGCTTCCCAAAAAGGTTGGCCATCCCTGATTTAGAGCAAAGGTTCCCAAACAATTTTGTCTCATAGACCCCTTGGCATGTTTTTCGGTTTGGGGTAGACACCAGCTTACCTAATATTGAATTTTTGCAAATTTATCCGCTTAAATGTCTTTTTGAACGCTAGTATAGAGCTACTTACTTTAAAAGAATTAAATTTCTTACTGTAGTGAAGCTTAGTGTTTAACGCCTAAGAAGCACTTGTTAATTAATTTGATTAAAATTTAATTAATGTGTTAAATAGTTGAACAATAAACAAATGGTTAAAATGGGAGGAATGAATCTTGTGCTTCAATAACAAATTTTCAACATATGATATCAATCTTGTCAGGCTTAACCCTAAATCTCCTCTGTTAGCGGTGACTAATTTTTGTTTTTGTTTTGGAGCTTGCAACTTCGCTAAAAGTCCTCGCTAGGAAAAACAATTGAAAACTTTCTCACGATATTCTATAATTTGGGACAAATTACTGATATGTGTCTTGAAAACCAAAATTGCTTGTGTATCCGTTTCCAAACTTTACTTTAATTCGGAATCATCGGCCTGTGTTGGAGCAGTTCCTATTGTAATAAGAATTTTTTTTCCGATGGTGACCATATGAATTGATTGCCAACTGTGGTGTTATCATAGTCAAAACATTCTCAAGCTTAGTTTCAAAATCCGAATAAAAGGCAATTAAGTGCTAAACTGAGATTGAAACGTCCTGACCAATGAATTCGCGACCTCCAGTATTATACTATTTAAGCTTAATTCGGAAAAGAACGTTGTGAAATGGACATTGTTTAAATAAAATTTATGCTTTTACCTTTTAAATGCAAACTAACCTCATTAAATTTAGTAAACAAATATGTTAAATAGGTAAAATCTGGTTATCACTTTGATTAAATTTTCTTTTGAAATTAAAGTTATAATCTGTGGTTAATTGTCAGCTACTATCATAGCCCCCATTTTCTCCTCATGGACCCCCAAATTATTTTTTCGCTTGCAGGTTATCACAGACCTTGGGGGTCGATTTAAACCACTTTGGGAAACATGTTTGTCTTGTTAATGGGAAATGCGTTTTGTGGAAATCCACTGTGTTTATGAGGAAATTTTTTTCCGTTTCAGAAAATCGGCCTGTCCTTTTTAAATCAAGAGGCGAAGGCTGCAAGAATGATTTTCAAAAGTCAAAATCTCAATATGTTCGAACAGATATAAATAACTTAAAAACATTATATAGTCAAACGGCTAGAAAACAGACCTGTTCGCGCGCGCAATCCACCTTTGGGGAAGCCTTTAAAAATGTTTATCCCTTGAATGTGGGTAAAAAATACATTTGTTTTATAAATATTTGCACTAAATTTTTTATAGAAATTTCATGTAAAAAAATAACTATTTTTCATTGCATATTGATTTCTTATTGAAGAAAAATTGCTTAATTTAGACCCTTAGATTATGCTGATTATTAAGTTAATAGGTTTCAGTAATGCAATTTATAGACAGTATTATATTATTTAAAAGCACTTTTTTACGAAATGATTTCTATCACTACTATGTAGCTCTATTGCAGTATTATTTAAAACATAAAAGTTTATTCAGTAATTAAGAGTCAATGTCTTTGTCACAAATTTCAAATTGAGAGAGAAGTCAATTTTTGTAATGCATCAACTCTGTAATATAAGGGGAGACCGCATTATAACAAAGACTAATAGGCTAAGAACAGGTTATATTACAGTGAAATGAAGATTGATAAGAGAGAGGATGGTAAAAGAACTAAACCCATTAACTGCCAAGGATGGTAACAGAACTAAACCCATTAACTGGTAATTTAAAAAAAAATCTTTGGCCGGATAAGTTACATATGCCCAAAAAGTTGTGTAACAGTATAAGTATTTTTAAATTGTTTTTTTTTTGAAAATATTTGATATTTTTGAAAATTTTTATTATATTTATATATTGTAACGAGGGGATGTATACGTAAAATTCCAAAATCCCCAAACGGGAATCGGGACAGCAAATGGGTTAAAAGAATTGATAACTGTCCGGATACAGAGCTAACACCTGCTTATATTTTTGGCTGTCCAGCTATTCTTGCTGCTGTACAAGGAATTGGGGTCCTGTTTTCGTCAACAAGCCTCTATGAGGATAGTATTCAACAGATTGCCAGAAAAGTCATCTGGGTCAATGGTACTGTCTGATTTGGTTTCGTCATGGATACGACATCATCAATGTCTTTAAATATGTATTGCGTTTTGGTGAAAACACTTTTTGAAATAATTTGCCTTGCAGAAAATAGATTGCAAAAAGCCTATTGTGAGAAAAGAATAGTTTTGAATTAAATTTTTTGCGAGATTATCCGTATAATTTGTGTAAAAATGTATGTAAATGTTGAGAAAATTATATTTTCTAGAGAAAAAACAACAGATGTTTATTAAGTTTTATTAAGTGCCAAAATTTATTTTTGCTTCCAATTACTACAGAAGAGTTTGACAATTTCAGCCTTTTGAGCTTAAGCAAACCAACATCCCCACCAATAACACTTCGGTGCCAGATCAGTACAACAAATCCAAACAAATCCAAGTTGATAGCAGCAATCACCTAAAACAATAATTGAATACATCATTAGTCAAAACTCATATTTTTTCTGACACTTAAAACAAAGCTTTCAAATCGGAATCAAAGTTTCGGCCGAAAAAAATATATATCGTAAAATGCGGCGTATAACGCTCAATTTTACCACACGGGTGCACGTTAGGCGCCAAATTATAAAATGATAGCCTTAAAAAAATAGACATACATACATTGAAATTTTGTTTATTTAAGAGAAATAACACATATACCTTATGAACTTAAAAGAGTTGTAATAGTTTTGGAGCTATGGACAAGTTCTACTTTGTAAACAACAACATTGAGTGGAACCCTCATTTTACTTCCGGTGCAATGTTAATCTATGGGAAAACATCGAAATTCAACTGAGTTTTTCAAACTTTTAATGCAAGTTTTTGAAACTTTGCACTATATGTATTGAAGATGATCTGTAGATTTCAGATTCAGGATTTTATAGTATTTGTTTCAGTATCCTTTTTAAAATACCTTGTTAATTTTTTAGCTCAAAGCAATGGCGATTTTGCATTAACCGGAAGAAGAAAAGGGTACTAATGACTGCAGCGCCCCCATAGTAAGCTTAGAACTTGTCCATACTATATTTTTTCCAAAAGCTTAGGATAATACCTCGAATAAATTACTTAAAGACATAAGAGCATTGCTACATTTCAGGTTTCTTCGTAAAAAAAGGGGATGCGCGTTATGCGGTGAATATACCTAAACATTAAAAAATGCATCTTGAAATTATATATGTGCGTTGTCTTTATGTATAAAAATCCTGTAGCACGCGCGGTGTTTGTCCGCGATGAGCTCCGAAACTTCTCAACCGATCTTACATGATTTCGCATATTGTGTATCATTTCATCCAACTTAAAAGATAGGATAGTTTATATACTTATAAAAAAATGACATTAGTTTTTATTGCCGGAAATGCAAAGAATCCGGTAACGGGAAAATTCGTAAAATGTCGAAATGTGCGTGCGTTTGTAGAAGCGGATTTTATACACCAACGTACACGAAAATCGTGCACCTGGTGTATTTCAAATAGGTTCCCAATAATATCCGTAACTTCGCCGGATAGTGCCGGACGACCGTATTTTAGACAAACCGTGGCAGGTCAAACCTTAAAAACCTTGGCCCCTGGTGTATTTTGAGACGGCCAATCTGATATAAGAAACTGACGTAACTTTGCCACATATTTTCCGACTACCGTCTATCTCGCGGACCGTTACAGGAGCTTACCCTAAAAGTCTTGGAGCGGGAAAAGTGTGTTCGGTTGTATTTTTTGACAGTGAACGAGAATCTGAAATCAGATCGTAGAAACTCCAGCAACTTTGCCGGACGACTCTAATGTCCCCTTCTAGGGACTGAACTTGCAGACTCAGGGGTGCCGAAAGTAATCCCCGGTCGCGTCTAGGGGCGGAAAACGAGAATCTGAAATCAGATTTCAGAAACTCCCATAGCTTTGTCCGATATTGCCGGAATTAGGTGAAATGGCTTCGCGTTCGAGTCCTGCGTCTGGATTTTCATTCCCAGCAGCTGAACTTGCACATGCTGGGATAACGAAAGTCAGTTCCGTGTGCGTTTCAGGGTGGATATTAAGAATCTGAGATCGGATAAGGGTCAATGTCGATTGCGTGTAAATGTGATGAACAGATCCGGAGACCGTAATGACGTTCGTAAGCCATCGCATCTTTATGTATTCTTGCATGTTCTATGGACTTCGGATGTAGCTAGAAGGTAAAGTAAACGCATTACCGATGTCGATGTTTAAATTTCCATCAATGTTCCGTTGAAAGTCTCTCGTAAGTAAATTTATTCATCCAATCGTATTTTAGCTTGGCTGAACCTAAAAAATCGCAAATGTTCACTGTCGATCATAGTGTTACATGTCCACAACGTATTGATGATACAGCTGACGATATCGGAGGATGTAATTGTTCTGATTATGTCTGATCATCATTCACGCGGGGAACGCGCTTAACAGTTCATCGGACTTACTTTTTTTGTGTGTTTCTGTACCAGTAACTAGATCCTTCTGTTTGATGTTGATGTGATATTGATCCTGTCCTTGTCAGAATATTACTGGATATTGGACTGCGTCGTATGAACGGTGCAGGACAGAAATCATACTGACAGGACTGTCTCGACGCGTGATTTTTATGGCCCTGTTATTAATTTGATCACTGACTATAACCACAGCAATTTTATCTACGGTTGGAGCGTAGAAACAGCCAGCGTGTTCTCCTGATTCTACTCTTCATTATGATTTTCTAAAAAAATTTCGAACAATTGCTCTCTCTTCTGCTCGTTCGATGAAATTATGCTGGCATCGAATTGTCACGCGTTCTTCACAGATACCCATAAAAGACTTGAAGGAACTTCGAGTCATCATTGCGCATCGGCATCAATGACCCAATCTTATGGTATACTTGGCTTTATACTTTGAATGTAGTATCAAAATTACGTCCATTAAATGATAGATCCCAAATTGTAGTTGCCTCAAATGACGTCATTTAGAAGCAAGAATTGAATTTGCGCAAAAATGATTTTGAATCGTCTGATTAGTTAGCAAGAAGGGATTTCAAAGGTTCCAGTGGAATAGGTAGAGGTAACAGCATAACTTATTCTGATGTGCAACACATGCCGGGTGTTCCATTGCAGAATTTTACCGCCTAACAAAACGGACATACTTTATGCGCGGGCACAGCTTTATTTTATACTTGTATCGATGGTAATTTTAGAATGAGCAGAGTAATTGATGTCTGTTGCATATTCGAATGCAGGACGAACAAATGTTTCACGTTTTAACGCGCGACTGGTTTGCTGTCTTTCCCGTTTCCGTGCTCTAGATGTTGCTATGTGTTGTTCACACGTCGCTCTTTTTCTCGATATATTTATTCTCAGACGTTCATCACGCTCTTCTTGACACTCTTGTATGCGACTTTCTGATGTACTGATTATTTGAGCGGTGTTCCTTGCCGCAATTTGTTCTTCCGATTGATGAGCTCTTTCAAGACGTTTGCGTCGTGCCTCTTTGCTACGCTAATTGTTTAGGTTATAATGTTTTGACGGCAGTTTACTGCAAATAATAGTTTAAGCAAATGCTTAAAGAAATAATTAAAATAAAATCGGACTAAGAAAATGTTTGAATTTATTGTATCGTTTTATTGAATATCACTGTCAAAGTGGCATGAAAATCAACACTAATAAATATCGTTCACTTTTTTTCAGCTTTAATGATTTTGTTTTTGAAATACTCATATATTATTTTCCCCACAGTCCTCTTCCTATCTCCTTCATAAGAATAATATTTTGTTGCGATTATATAATTTCTCTCGCGTTCCGCTTTTCTAGTTCACGCGCTGGAGTTGAGTGGAAGCGTGCATGAGAATAATTATACATTATTTTATTGTGGTATTACTGTGGATTTGTTGTAATACGTTGATTTAATATTATGTTGAACTATTCAATGGAGTTAAATTAATCTTCACTTATAATTTCGGAGTTTTGAAATTAAGCATAAAACAACATAATGTTTTTAATTTTGCATTTATTTCATCTCCTATTTGAGTATAACTTACAAAGTGGTTAAGTAAAGTGAAGATTTAATTTTATAGATGAGGCAAATAATGTTGATTTTTACCAATTTTTAAAATCAGCATCCAGCAAAGTTACCGGAATTCCTAAAATCTGACTTTAGATTCTCGTTCTCCACCCCGAAACGCACCCGTGACTAACTTTCAGCGCCCCAACGCAAGCAAGTTCAGCAGCTAGACAGAATGAAAATCCGGAAGCGGGACACGAAGTCATTCCGTCTTTTTCCGGTAAAGTTACGGGAGTTTCTGAAATCTGATTTCAGATTCTCGTTCCCCACTCCTAGACAAAACAGGGACCTACTTTTGACGGCCCTGCGCATGCAAATTCAGTCCCTGGAAGAGGGACATAAGGGTCGTCCGGCAAAGTTACGGAGTTTCTAAAATTCGATTTCGGATTCCCATTCACTACCCCGAAGTACACCATAAACGCACTTTTTGAGCCCCAAGACTTTGAGGGTAAGCCTCTGCTGCGATTTGCGTAAAAGATGGTTCTCCGGAATTATTCGGCAAAGTTACGGGAATTTTT
This sequence comes from Trichonephila clavata, assembly GCA_019973975.1. NCBI lineage: Eukaryota > Metazoa > Arthropoda > Arachnida > Araneae > Nephilidae > Trichonephila > Trichonephila clavata. The sequence goes on along the minus strand of BMAO01027798.1, from coordinate 9,956 downwards.
CGGATTCAGATTGCCTGTCTCGAGATATATTATGGACCAAGTTTTCGCGCTCGAAGGCTTTTAAGCCCCTGCCATGATGCATCTTAAATACGATCATCCGGCGAAGTTACGGATATTTTTGGGAACTGAATCGAAATTCGGATTCTACGTTCCGAAATAAGCCGGGTATTCATTTTTCGTGCACTTTGGTCAAAAGATCCGTTTCCGTTGACACGCGCGCATTGCGACATTTTGTGAATTTCTTCGTTTCACGGATTCTTCGCATTTCCAGAAATAAAAAAAAATATTGACATCAGTAATTGAGATAAAAACTATCCTATATTCTAAATTGGGGGAAATAATACACAATATGCAAAATTATATAAAGATCGGTTGAGTAACTTCGAAGTTTATTGCGGACAAACACCGTGACACGGGATTTTTATTTATAAAGGTTTTATATATAATACGCCGTATTTTACGTTGTAAAATTTTCAAAAAATGACTATCAAAATTAAACTTACTAATCATATGGGGTGCAATTTTGACTGTATTTGAAGTGCATGAGTTTTATACGCTTTTTTGGTGTATTGAAACCAATGAGAAATCTACCATCTTTCATTACCTGAATTCTTTCAATTTATAATTACTTTTTTTTCTTGAAAAATAATATAATTTTTTAAAAAGGAATTGGCTTTAAATAGAATTCGTTTTTACAAATTTGATGAAAACATTTTAATGATCTGTCAAATTAAGAGTTCTTGTTTTCCTTTTTGACTTTTTGTATGACGACGAAGTTTGCTACAGGATCCCGAACAAAAGAAAATTCGACATTTTATAACCTCTAATAGAAAAGGCAATTAATCTATTTCTGAACTAAACATAAAGGTTAATTCAGTGGTCTTCAAACAGAGGTCCATGGAACCCTGGGTCTCCATGAATCATACTCACGGGCTCCACGAGTCAAAATAGACATACGTAAAGAAAACTATAAATAGGTATGCAAAATAGTTTTACGTTTTCTGTGGAGTTTGTATGATCCCAAGGAGCTGAAGCTGTGTTTCCCCATGTACCGCATCCCATGGAGAGAAACTTAAAAAAATAAATTCTACCTCGGATATCCCCTCTTTTTGTAATTTCTTACTTTTGTTGAAATATAATATAATCCTGGGTTCCACAGAATAATTTTATACTCGGTATGTGCAATGTTTCGTAAAGATAAGTGGATTAGAATTTAATGAATTGGATTTAGGCGACAGCGTTAAATATATAAACAACTAAGCACATTTTTTCTTAGAAAAAATGGACTGTAAAAAAACATTTTCAGGAAGAAAAAAAAAATAACATTTAATACTTTTCAGAGGAGAATAAAGCATAAAGGGATAACTCAAAAGGTTTGCCAGTGAAGGAAAAGGAGCAACTTATTGGTATATCAATAGTTTTGACGTTAAAATTTAAATTTAACATGGAACAGCTCCTAAATTTTAGTTTGCAGAATTTACTTGAGTTTCTCACTCAGTTATAAACATTTCTATGTTATTCTAAACTGCTTACTTAAGTTAAAAATTTTCTCAACGTTTGTGGCAACTAAAACAAAACAAAGAAAAAAATTAAACGCAGAATATGAAATGCGACTGCAGATAGTTTCAATAGACCTAGACTCCTACTGTTTATGTATAAAATGTAAACACATATTCCAGTTATTAAATATGCAAGGGTAAATGATTCCTTGAGCACGAATTAATGCTGTTATTGAATATACACTATTATATTAACATTTTTTTAAAAAAAAATCAATACTGATCTTAAATTGTCTTTATTTAAGGTAGCTATAACAAGTTAATTTACTTTAAATATTATTCTAAAATACATTCTTATGAGTTTTTTTTAATGAAGGTCCCCAGAAACACGTTATAGTTTTAGTTCTTAAAGTTTGAAGACCACTGGGTTTATTCATTTGTAAACGAAAAAATGCTCTGTAATGAAAAAATTAAAAGTATATATATACCTCTAAGATTTGAAACCTTAGGACAGCAATCCCATGTTCCATCATCACGTTTACAACAATCCGCTGTAGCAGGACATAGATGTAACTTATCTGGACATATCTGGATTTTCATATCTTTCAGCTTTTTCCCCCAAGCAGTGTTTTCTGGATCCTGTGTAGCTAAAGATTTTCGTAAAAAGACACTGTTGTCCACTCCATTTGAAACACATCCATTGGACGAACATTCAAATTCTGCAGGACAACAACTGTATCCATCGTTACAGCAGACAGCATTGGTATGAGGACAGCACCCACGGGAACAAGCAGTGGCTTTTTCGGGACACAGTAATCCTCCAACAGGTGTTGCCTTTTCATTATAAAGTGAGAAGTTACCAGTCCCAGTATCATTAATACCGAGGCACATATGAGCATGTGATATGCACGTCTGACGCTCTTTGCAGCATTCTGTTCCATCATCACAGCATACACCATTGTTATAAGGACAACAACCATGTTCACACTGCGTATTACAGCCAACACCAGGTTCATTAGCTGAAATGTAAGCAGAAGAGTTAAAAAGGTGATCTTACGTTCAATATTTTGTGATTATATATATATATATAGGGATTGCAATATCGAACCAAAAGTCCAGTACCGGAATTCGGTATTTTTTAGATCTTAATACCGGAATACCGGTTTTAATACTGGTAGTAGAAGTTTTAGGGAAAAAAAAGAAAGTGCAGGTGTTTATTTTATTTGCCAGTTTTATTAGAGAATGTAAGTATCACAAAAATTAATTTATTTTTAAATTATAACAGTATATAAAGAATCACAAAGAAGTAAAAGAACATATTTAAATCACAAAAAAGTGTAAATACCGCTTTTCAGTCTTTGGTACTATAACAAATTTTTGAAATATGATCTTAAAAATTATAATGCGTTAATTGTACGGTTAATAAGCCTGGAACGTAATTATGTACAAAAATTACCAGCTGTCGAAAACGCTCTTTCGGCATCTACGCTAGTTGGTGGTGGTATTATGCTTTTTTCCAAGTAATTTTTTTACCTCTAAATCTCTCATCTTCAAATAAACCGATTTCTCGCCGGATGGTTTTGGATATAGCTGATTTCTGTATTGTATTTTGGTTTGTTGAAATTTTTTTTAGCTATCGCAAATTCTAATTTTTGTTCAAGAGACAATTCCTTTTCACTATCGACATTAGTGCCAACATCATCTTCGATAACTGCACCAAATTCTTCTAAATGTAAATAAGGTTAGTGGGTAAAAAATTGTAAGAAAATTTACTATAAACTTGATCAAAGTTGAACTGGTTAGTATCTTTTTTTCATTTTCATTTATAAAATCATGGTATGTAAATACAAGTATGATATGCAAATACAATGTGAATAACAAACTCTCCAATGTAAAAAATATTGAAATATTACGCACACTTTTTCCCAACTACAACCTTGTTTTCATAGATACGAATATCGGACTACGAATCCGACGCGTATGCGGTATCGCTCTGAGCTGCAATAGAATAGTTTGTCTATTTATGACATATGACTTCTCTTCATTGTACGATGCAACTTTATATTCACAGTCTAATTTCGCTCGTTAGAGAGACATAAAATCAAAAACGTATACTATTTTGCTAGATTGGCGATCCCTGAACATATAGTGGAAAAAATTTAAAAATTTCTTGTAAATATCGAAAAACCGGTATTTAAGCTTGTGAATACCGGTATTACAAAATTGTATACATGGCTCAAAATACCGGTATTACAATCCTTATTTGTGATGATATAGATATTTTCTGAGCATAACATTGTTCATACTTGCTGGAAATTGATCTAGGGATTCGGAGGTAGTAAAGCACATTTGGATTTATTTTACATTCAGAAAATTTTAGGTGTTTAATGTTACCAAATTTTTCATCTCAAAGTATTAATTTTGTGATGCCGCATATATTTTTACAGTAGTATATCACAAATATCTTAATTAAATTGATCCATTTTTCAAGTATTGCTGTTTTAAATGTTAGCACTTTTCATAGAAGATTTCAAAAGCTGAGATTTCTCAAATCTTTAAAAAGTCTTTTCATTGTTTTGTGGGAAATTAAACTTAGCAAGAGTTTTTAATCCAATTTGAATATCATTGATTGCTACTTTAGAAAATTTACGACAATTTTATTCAAAGGTCTGGAATAGTTACACAATTTATTCCTTTAAACTTATTTTATTATTAATTTTGTGCAGAGATATACTCTAGGTCACTAATATACTATGCATAATTTTGCTATGATTAATTATAACTTTGTTCATTTAAAATACATTAGACAGAAATTTATATTTCAATGATTTATGAGTTATTTATTATGATACCTTTCTAAAAATACATAGAATCATTTGAATGAGTGAGTGATAAAAATTTGTTTCCAATTATTTTTTGAGATCTATCAAAGCGAAAATTCTTAGATTTTCTTAGGAAAATGATCTTGAATATTTTCTGGGGTACTGAAGTTTTTATCACATTATTCTTTTGGTTAATTATCTTTAATTCATGAGTAATTAAAAATTCCTTTTATTATATAAAGATTTTATTTTAAAAAATCTTTCAATTTTCATTGGATTACGTGTATTTTATCAATAAAAACAGTGGCGTAACCTACACCCCTGCATTGCCGTGGACCTAGGATTCTAGGGGCCCAAAGCCTGACTGACGCCATGTAGAAACCCTTTATAAGATCCGGCTTGGGGTCCAAAACCTGACTTGTCACAGGGGGGCTAATATTTATCGTTTCGCCACTGAATAGAAATTACTATTTAAAACAAAAGGTATTCACAAAATGCGACAATCAAAATTATTGTCTTTAAAATCAGCGAGCTTTTCTTCATTTATTATTTTAGATTCATTGTTTATAATTGCGATTATCATTTACGTTAGTCGTGGTCAGAGATTTATTGATGCTTAAAGTTAATTTTATACTTTTATTTTATTCAGATGTATTTCCTAAACATATGCCGAAAAGAAATACGTAATATTCAAGTTCTCTGATACTTTAATTGAAAGAAAAAAAGAAACATTTGTTGGTCCCACGAATTTTTAAGGCATCATCAACTATATTTCACCCATAACTTTCAAAGGAGAATGAATGTGTGAGGGAATATTTACTTCGCCCTTTTCAGCTATTCGAGGGCTTTTTGGCGACGGACCTCGTAATTTTGAACCATTGTTAAATGACGAGGACGACACCCTCCTCTCCTAACTACACACCACACCAACAGGACTACGTTTGAGCTCTCGACAGATTTAACCTGCATCTCTTCTCTACACGGCGGGTCTAGACTCGAACTCATGACATACCGGCTACGCTTTCGTTACCTTAACCACTAGGCTACCACGAAAACAAGAAGAGAATGAATGAAGTTAGCTTAGATATTTTGAATTTGAAAAGTGATACTTTTTTTATTTTTCACTAGTGAATGCTTTAGCTCAGGGATACTCAACCTTGTTTCCCACCGGGCCACACATATGTGATAGGTATTTCATACGGGCCGTACCATGAGGATAATGGGGAAAAAATACTAGAAGACCAAAGCAACATTGTACAAAGCAAAATCAATCAAAATATTAAACTCAGTTTTTTTGGCTTTTACTTTAATACTATATTAACCTTTCCATAAAACACACAAAAACTATTTACTTTAATGCATCTTTCAGGGGGTTACGGGGTAGTTTCGATTTCCTTTCATCCAGGATCAAGTCTTTTGTTTACATTCTACTATCAAAAAATGAAAATTGATAGCAATATTGACAGGTGGGATTACTTGATTGATAGAATTTCCTCCTAAATGTTTAGTTCATTAAATTTCTTAGTGCAATGGACTGTGACCGGGCCACTTGCGGCCCGTGGGCTGCAGGTTGAGTATCATTGCCTTAACTGGTCAATTTTTAGCTGTCATATGCAAGCTATTATTCTCGAAAAAGCAGCAGATACTCATTATTGAACGACGTCATTATTACTACTATGCCCTACGAATACTTGAACTGAAGTTTATATATTGGTAATGTAGTTCCTGCGAATTTTGTAGTGAATTTTTTTTATGACTTATGGGGTTTCTGGTTTATAATCATAGTTATTATTCCTATACATCTTTCATTGTAGCTGCTCTCGATGTTTGAAAATTTGAATTTAAAATTTTTTTTATTAAAAACAATATAATGTCGATGTTGATTTCAATCTCCTGTTTTCAAAACAAACATTAAATATTTTAAAATTCAAATATTGAACTTTTAATTAAACTGAATTCTTTTATTATTATCGCTAAAATATTTAATTTAAAATACAGTGAATGCAAAATATTGTGTTGCAAAAATATGGTTTTTATTTATTATTTCTTAAATTTTTATCTTTTATTATTTTTATGGGGACTTACAAAAAACCTGAACTTGTGTGACATATTACGCTTAATTTGTTAGCCTTATTGCCATACAGACAGCGCCATATAGTAAAAAACTTTGTTTTAAAAAATGCTTGACTCTATTTGACATACCAATTGAATCAATGTTTTTAATACAAATAGTTAATCGAGGTGTTCCTTGAAAAATTATGTGCTTCAAGTTTGTGTAAGAAAATAATTTATGATAGAAATATGAACGTAAAAACAAAAATTGAAAAATTTGAAGCGTGCGTTGGTAGAAATTCTGTAAATAAATAAGTTTAATCGGTGAATGTTTCCTTAAATTTTTAATACACTCTTATGATATTGTTTGTAGCTTAATTCATTCTTATTGTATTTCTTTCAGTGCCTTTTGTTCTCACAATTTTCGTCTCGATTTCCAAATTTTTAAAAAAATCTTTTGTTATTTCAGTGCATGAATGAATCATGTTTAAAGTATTTTCATGCGTAATTATTTATTAATAATTATTTAATGATGCAATGTGATTTTATTTAAAGGTACATACTATAGCAATGTACATATAGCCCTTTAGGTCTAATACATAAAAAAACATAATTTATTGATCAAAAGTTCTAGTATCTAATAATCGTAAAATAAATTCATGACGTCTTAAATTTTACTTACCTGATGCAACAGCGACGTAAAATAAAAGAACGATTAAATTAATCATCAGGTTCCTACAAAGAAAGAAATGAAAACGAGTTTTATAAAAGAACAGTATTTAAATAACATTTATTAGAATGCTGTTATCAAATGCACTATGAAAATTTCGGAAAATTGTATTAAAAAAAATTTGGATACATCAAGAGATAAATTTTAATTGTTTCGATTTATATCTAAAAAATAATATATCTCTTGGAAAAACTTAAACTGTGTAATTATGCTTTAAATAATAAGTGGATTTCCATCAAATAATGTCTATTGCATAAAGAAACAGTTTTTACGATCGCACAATAAAAAGATGTATTTACAATCGCTAAAAATATGTTTAATGTATTGCTCTTTTAGGTTCCACGACGGCAACAAATGCCTAGCTGATGACCGAAATGTTTTTTTTTTTCACTAACTGAATGACAGGATGTACTGTGTCAATGAGTGGGTACCCTTGAATCTAAAAATAGTTTTTACTCGCTTAATAGCAGAAGCTAATGATACGTTCTTTGGAATGAATGTTTAGATTTATTTGTAAAAATGAATCTATTAACAAAAATGTGTTGGTCTGCTAGATTTAATGCATACCAAAGCTAGAATTTAGGGATTTCTGAGTATTTGAGGATTTTTGTGAATCCTGTATGCTGAATTCAAACATGTTGCCATCTTTTTTTGCTTTATTTTTCAAAATCATCTCCAATTTATTTATCTATACAAATAAATAAAATTGAAGTGTCTGTTTGTAATTCAAATTAGCAGCTTTTTACTTAATGCACTAAAAGTATATACGGTACTCATAACAAAAAACCAATTTTTAAAATTTTTGTCTGTCTGTCTGTCTGTCTATCTGTCTGTCTGTCTGTCTGTCTATCTGTCTGTCTGTCTGTCTGTCTGTTTGTTCCGGCTAATCTCGGAAACGGCTGGTGCGATTTAAAAAATTCTTTCACTAATGGAAAGCTACATTAACGGGGAGTAACATAGGCTATATTTTATTCCCGTATTCTTACGGGAACGGAAACTATACGGGTGAACGTGAAACTGAATGCCAAGATGAACGCCAAATTGAACGCCAAGCTGAGCTAATGAAGTCGTTGTTTTGGTTACTGGCGACCGATGCTCTTCATGAGACATAACAGTGTTACGCGCACATCATAATTCGCTGACACGTGCCATAATTTTTTTTTTATGATAGTTATCTCACTGTTCAGTTAAGTAGAGCATCGGCTGTTTCGGATGCACTTTTAAAAATAATAAATCAAGGCTTCATAAGCAAAAAGCAATGCAAGAAACAAAAAATTGTTTAGTTTGATAAAGTTTGATAAAAATTGATAAGTTTTAATCCTTTCTCTTTTTTTTATTTACATTTTTAGTCACATTTAAACAATAGTTATTATTTGCTTAATATTTATATTGTAATCGAAGAATAATAATTTTCAAGGTATCTTTCATTTTTCTACCTCTCTGTTTTTCTTAATTCAAATTGTTCTTAATTTCTTAATTGTGAGTTTTTTTCATTCGTTATATTTAAGCTGTTTTAAACTTTAACAGCTGAACTTTAAGTATAATAATTAGAAATCAATGTTAAACATTGTTAGGTTTTTATTAATGAAAATATTTCAGATTTTGATAAATTACTCTTAGGTTATTTTATTTAGTTAACTGCGTAGGTAGTTGTTTCTAAATAATTCAAATTGTTCTTAATTCTTAATTGTGAGTTTTTTAAATTCGTTATATTTAAGCTGTTTTAAACTTTAAACAGCTGAACTTTAAGTATAATAATTAGAAATCGATGTTAAACATTGTTAGGTTTTTATTCATGAAAATATTTCAGATTTTGATAAAAAAACATAGCATTTATGATGATGTTCATAATCTCAATATAAAAGAAGATTCGTGGTTATGTGAAAGATACATTTTTAGCACCTATAAACGACCAGGTTACTGCGCTTAATCAGCGCATGTTAAATAAGCTTCCTGGTGAATCACAAACATACCTTTCCATCAATACAGTTTGCAATCCGGATTAAACGGTTAGTTATCCAACAGAATTTTTAAACAGTATAATTGTGCCTGGTCTACCTCCTCACAAGCTAGACTTAAGATTGGCGTTCCCATCATACTACTCCGTAATTTAAGCCCACCAAAACTTTGCAATGGTACTAGGTTGCGAGTAGTGTCATTGCAAAGAAACGTTATAGAAGGTCGTATAATATCCGGATGCGGAAAAGGTAACATAGTACTTATACCACGAATTCCCATAATACCATCGAATTTCCCGTTTGAATTCAAAAGACTACAATTCCCTGTAAGTGTCAGCTTTGCTATGACAATTAACAAGTCACAAGGGCAAACGTTAAGCAAAGTTGGCATAGATTTAACTAAGAGTTGCTTTTCACATGGCCAACTATACGTGGCATGTTCACGTGCGAAGAATGCCACTGGCGTTTTTGTTTTAGCTCAAGAAAATCGTACACCAAATATTGTATATAAAGAGATTTTTCAATAAATTTAATACTGTATATAGAGAGGATGTTCAATAAATTTATACGAAAAAAACCACACAAAAATTAACAAAAAACAAAAAAAATAAAAAAAGTAAAACAATAAACACCAAAAAGCAGAAATAACACAAAAATATAAAAACAAAACATTGATTCACAAAGTAAAAAAATGACATTAAACTCTCTCTCTCTCTATATATATATAGCGTGTATGTATTTCTTAACGTGGAATACAGAATTATTAAGTTTTCGTAAGATCTGTGAATTGAACAAAACACTTTTTTGTAAATTTCTACGTGAACGAAGTCGCGGGTAACAGCTAGTTTTAAATAAATTTGAACGTGACATAATGCTTACAGTTGTTTATATTATT
>BMAO01027797.1:0-64570 GCA_019973975.1 Trichonephila clavata | reverse complement strand
GTAGAGGATGACACTTGATGTTAATAAAGATTTTTCAAATTTTAATTAATTGATTATTAGTTTTTCAGCCAAATTAGCCATTATTACAACAATGCAGACAAACCATGCTCTTTATTCAATTCCTACTATTAGTTCACTCAATCCCTATATATATATATCGTCCAAATTTTCAGCCGTTAATAAAATACTTTCTATTCATCCAGTTTCTATAAGCAGGAATTGACTTAAAAAAGAATTTTTTTTATATTACTTACTTTCGGCATAAATTTAGTAACGAATTGAGTCGAGTTTATACATTATATGCATAGATATATGATTATATTATGGTAGGATGTACTAATTTCTGTTTGAAAAATGATTTTAATTTATAATCTGATTTAGCTTTCAAGTATGCAATATATATATTGTTTCTAGTTAATTTTGGAAGTCTGCTCTTTTATTTTTACATAGAGAAAGCTAATACTTAGTCATAAAATACTACGCTTTTAAAAAAAATTCGTTTATATTAAACAAAAATATCAGAGAAACTCGATTCATTGTCAGAGTGAAAATCAGGGCTTCCGGTCAATCTATCATTCGATTCTTGTATTCTTATGAATATATAAACATATTGAATTGTGTGTGTTGATAAAACAAGTATTTACGAATACGTAACGATTAAACTGTAATTTGACGACCCACAGAATGAGCGAAACAAATAATCGAGTAAATAAAAATTCAATCAATGAATATTCATTAGCTCAATGTATCTAAAATTATAATCAAACATTGTATTATGTAATACAGAAAATTTAATCTGAAACAAGCATTTCACACACAAGCATTTCACACACATCACTTAGTAAACGCTTTTTATTCTGTATCAAATTACTTACCCTTTCGACTTACAGTAATTACATTTTGAAAGATCGCCTCTTAAATCATTCTTGTTTTATTTGAAATACTTATTCATAACCTTTTGGAATTTCTGGTCATGAGTCTCAGATCGTTTATTAAAATTAATCTAATATCTTTTCGTTAAAACCCGGAGCTTCAAAAAACAATCATAAACAAGAATGTGAGCGCTTTCTGCTCGTAATCGTATATTTACCATGCAATTACATAATTCAACTTTTTATTTAAAAAATATTGAACAAATAAATTTGTAGCATGTATTTAAACTTGCAATTTCGAAAGATGGTTATATATAGTTTTTTATCTATCCAATATGCTTTCGACAAGAAGCCAGCTTTTACCATGCGAATACGTCTACATCATGGAGAAAATGAAATGTTTGGCATCGTATTCAAAGCAAGCACCGATATTGGCGAGAAAATTGCTTTGCTCTGTAACCCTGCAGAATGTCATCCCCTCTTTCCTTCCCCTTTACTCATGTCATCCCCCTCCTTCTTTCCCTTTACTCACGTAAAAAAGTTCTCTCTATTTAATGATTCCTTCTTTTACATCTGTTTGTGTAAGCAAGCATTATATTCCATTTTTTTTCGTGTTTTTTAATTTAGTCTTAAAAAAATTATATAAAATCAGTTAAATTCTACTATATTGATATAAAGTCTCAAGATAGCTACAATAATTTTTTATGGCTTAAATAATTAATTATATAAATGGATTTTCACCATTTGAGACTGATAAGTAACCGAAAGTAATGCGTTGATAAGTATCATTTATGATGTACGCATGCATAGCTTTGACTTTTACATTATTTTATTCATTTCTGCTACCGTTAAATCTGTTTTCGAATTCCGTACCGAACCTTATTGACCTGTGAAAAGTCAGAGTTTTTGTTTAGAATTATTCAAAACAATTCAGTCCTTTCAAAGACAGTGACTGTATTCTTTTGCTTCTGTTAACAAAATAAAAAAATCAAAAATTGGCAAAATATACATTGTTCTTTTTATTAAAGACAAGTTTTCAAAATGTTTTCAAAGAGATTAGCAATTTTTTGTGCTTCAGTCACGTTGACAGCAACAGCCCTTTGCTTACATAGAGATTCACTTGACAGCTTAGAAAACAGAAAAAAAATTTATAATGATTATGTTTCATCACATAAATATAATAGAGAATGGGAAGAGCCTCATAATACTCTTGGTAATTCAAAGTTTATGGACTTTAATAATGTTAAAAATGACCTAGAAAGGGACATTAATATCAGTATTAATAAATCTTTTATTTGGTATATATTATTGCTAATTGTGATATTTTTTTCTGGGTGCTTGTTGCTGTGTCATCCTAAAACAATAATTTTTTTTCTTATCTTCTTTCTTACATTTTTTTGGCATTGGAAGAAGCTATATCAGGAAAAAATTGCTGAAAAACATTATCTCTCTGAAAATTTGCGCCATGAAAATGAATGTCGACGTAGTGAACTATCATGGTATGAAAGTTTGTACTTGTATTTTGGAAGCTATGTATCTGATAAAACAGATTGTGAAAAATATTACAAAGCTATTTTAGTTGATCCATTTTGGGAAGTGAGTATTCCTATTGTCATTGTAAATGCAATAACCAGCATATTAGGTGAACCTTTGAAAGTAATAGCTGTAACTCTTCATACCTGTGGTCGAGAATTATTTTCAGGTTTAACATTAGTACAATTACTTATTACTTTTCTTGCCATTTTATTTATCTTATTGATTTGGAGAAAATATTCAATAAGTTTTTGTTGGGGATTAATTTCTTTTCAACCAACTCTGTATTCATCAGGAAATGCATGTGCGTCAAAGTCAACTTCATATTTGCAGTTGCTTAAGAATTCTATTTTAGGAATTATTTTTGGTAGTAATCAGTTAATACATAATGATAATCAAAATGATCTTAAATATGATACAGAGACTTCTCATGAAGATGGCCCAAAAAGGCAAGAAAAAAATATTTTGAGTAATGACCATGAACAAGATAATGGGAGAGTTATTGCATGTGATAATTGTAAGAGGAGTAATGTTCGTAATTCGGAGTCATGCAGCAATTCATTAAATGTTAACAAGAAGATTCATAATATTTTGAAAGATTCCCTATTTGACAATTTTTGTTCTAATAAAAATATGCCAGTGAATCAAAATAAAGTTTGGAAGACTTCTTTGATAAACATGGAGTATCATGCCAAGTTAAGCCAGCTTAAGAAAGTTATTGATAAAAAAAATACAATAATAAATTATAAACTCTCTCAAATATTTGGAGCAACAAAATTTATTAGTTCTCCTCAATGTTCTTTTAATAAATCACAAAATCATCCTCAAAGTCATGTCTTCTAAGCAGTTCTGTTCATTGAATCAGAATTTATAAAGAAATGATATTATGGTGATTTTTATAAACAAATATGCTATAAAATAAATTTTATAAAAGTTAATTACTATTTGTATAAGAATATTTTGAGTATCATTTTAAATAAATACATACAAAGAGAAACCTTTTTGTTATGTTAACTGATGGATTCTAATGCGATAAAATAACGAGTTGCTTCAGTCTGTAGTAGCAATTTATGGAGTTTAATTCTATTTGAGTTGTGAAATATGTATCAATATAAAATATTTTACTATGCTGTCTTTTATTTTGCATGAAAATTTAACACAAGGCTGTGCTTTTTTCTGATCCGTTCTTTTTACATGCATTTTCTGAAACAAATTATTAAACGTACTTTTTTGCTTTAAAAATAGTAGAATTTTTTGTAAATTAATGTTTTTGATAATGTGACCAATATTTTTTACTGTATTTCATTGATAAGATTAAATTATTAATTTTTCATGTCCAAACTATTTATCCACAGTTCCTTCTAAGTTATTTTTCTAATCTTCTGTATTTAATTTTAAATTAAATTATAGAAAAGAATTACAATGAATTGTTTTATAATGGTACCTCTTTGTATATATGTATACATCTGTTAAAATGTACACTTACAAATAATGCCAAATATTTTTATCATCAGTATCAAAATATGTTTGTAATTCATTAAGAAGACATATTTTAAAAATACAACATGCATGTTAAATTTGTATTTAATAGTATATGTTTGTATACACACACATATATAATATATATCAAATTTTATTGTGCATCTACATATCCCATTGAAGTATTTTTGCATCTAGAAAAGTGATTTTGTTGTGCTTCCATGAAAATAAGAAGTTCTGTATTATTTTTGGTGCAATTTAATTTTAAATTTCTTATTTTTCATCTACTCAATAATTTACATTTTTTTTCCCTTCAAATACATCCATGTCATTGTGTTCTGAAACATAGAACTTATTATCTTTCACATATTTGAAAGAAACTTTCAACCCATTGTTGTGATTTCTTCTGGTGAATAGACCAACTGTGATACTATTGCATTTGTATCAGCCATGTCAATAATCAGATTCTTTGATCTTCTGATAGCAATCTATCCGTAGTTGTCTATCAATTCATGAGATAATGGTGGCTGAGACCAGTTGCCCTCATCCACTTATTCAGTGAATTGATTGTTCTCAGATTCGCTATTTTTTATCCGGTTGCACTTTGCAGAAAGTTAGAAGATTCTTATGTATTTATCTTATTTGAAGATTAATATATTCTATTAAGTGCCAATCATCTACTGTAACACATAATATATTGAATATTGAAGATTTTAATAAGTCCCGCCTAAGTCCATTTGTTTTTGAATGTGTGCATGTGTTACATCTGAATTCGATTGATTACCTCTATGGCTGATAATTTTAATTATTAGGATAAATATTAAACCTCATATTTTTGTCTATATGTTTCTAAAAAAAAATCCCACAATAATAAAAAGTTTATGTATGACACTGATTTTAATGGCATGGCTTGCATTACAAATATCCTAAAAATTCATGTTAGGACTTAATTTTCAATTAGGTCTAATTTTCAGTGAAACACGGCATTTAAATTTAGAAATTTTACAACTCTTTTTGCTTGGGAAGAATGTTATTGTTTGATTTTTGTGTACCATTAAATTTAATAATCATTATGAACCTATGATAGTACTGTGTTGAGAGCTATTAATGTTATGTTTGATTTATGAAGGTCTGATTTCACAAAAAACTGCTGTGCTGAATAATGAAATGCTTTCACTCTAATTTTGTACTTAATTTTTAATGGAACTGTTATATTTCTAATATCATGAGCAGGATATTTAGCTTATGAGAGAAGACTCTTTGGTTTAGTTTATAAAAGATGCTCTTATTAATATATCTTTTACTACACTACATCATTTTGTGCTTATTTGTTATATTAGATGGAATATTTTTTGGAATGTTTAGTAATAATTCAAATAAATATGAATTACTTGAATTATTTCTGTCTGTTATCTTGAATATTTATTATTCTATTTTGTAATATTTCTGTGTATGCATGGTATTTGGTTTTGAAAAATTTGAATATTGTTTATTTTATTATTTTATGGATTTATTAGATTTTTTTTAAAATAGTTTCTTAATAAGGGAATATTTGGTTGTATATATAAAGTTACTTGTGTGTGTGATCTTAGCCTATGGAGATAAAGTTAAGTAAAATTTTTTGTCTGGATACTTTAAAAAGAGCATTTATATTGTAAGAAGCTGAAAATTTGATATTAGTGTGTAATACTTTAAGGTATGTGACTACCCAATGAATTACAGTATCATAAATGGAAAATTAACATCAAACTTGTTTGTTAATTTTGAATGTAAGAAAAAATTCTTTATTTAGCATTAAGATTTATTGAGAATCGACACAATTATTCAAATGTGTTTTGTTGAAATTGTTAAATTTTAAGGCATGTTTTTGTTTTTAAGTTTGTTACTTTATTGCTTCCAATTATTTTGTTTTTATGTTGAAAAGATTATATTAAATAAAAATTGTTGGGATGTTTTGTTATAATAAATGTGTTGTAAAAATAATTCATTGTTAATTTCTTTTAAAAATAAATGTTTTATTAATTGCTTACTTTTTTATTATTCATTTTGTGTAAACTTCATTATTTAATTCTGTTACACAGATTGAAAGATATTGGGAATAATATCCATGCAAGTTTGATATCAAATATAAAATGCACTCTCATGAAACACATTTTCAATGACTTTGTAAATTAATATTCTTATATTTTTAATTGCAAAAAGTTTATTTTAATCAAAGTTTTTCTGAAATTAGATTCATCAAAGGGAAAATAACTTAGAGCTCTAGTTTCTGATGATAGAGTTCCCTCAAAACATACCAAACCTTAATATAATGTGGAGTTAGAGTTTTCAATGTGTTCGAGAAGCCACCAAAATTCAAATCTTAAAAAAATTCTCTCCAATTCTGATCAAAAGGGAAATAATACTTTTTTAAATCATTCTAAACATGTAAGTCAACAAAAAAAATCTCCTATAAAGTCAGTATAGCAGAGGATTCCTGTTAAAAGAGTTATCGAACCTCACATTTCGCAGAAATCTTCTCACTGTTTTTTTCCGGAGATGGTGCAATATTTTCTCTTGAAATTCCCTACCTCATCCCTATTTTGACTTTGCAAGGTCCCAGGAAAGTTTTGCGCTCTTACAGAAAAAGTGTGATTAAATTTTCGAATTAAGGAAATTCTGTATTTTTGGAAAAGAAAAAAATTATTCTGTGTTATAAAGGTTTTTGTTTGGTGACCTTCCTTAACTGGACCCTTTTAATAGATAGGCTTTTGGTGCATTATAGCCAAAATTGGCTGTTGCACCGTAAAACGCAACCATCATTCACTCGATAGATAGGCTTAAAATCCTTTCCTCATACAACCACAAATCCTTTAAATTCAATGAAACGAATAGAATCCCAACATTATATTTTGTTCATAATTACGAGTACTATTATAAGAACACATGATTCACAAACAACCGATGCAATAAATATGTAAGTGCATTTTATAGAGTGGATAAAAAAGTACATCACATGCTATTTTTTCTATCAAATTTAAATAAAAATATTTTGAATTGTTTGCTTTTATTTTACTTATGGCTGCATTATTTTATATGTCAAATAACTAAAATATGTAGGTTTCATTGTTTTAGGATCAAAAAAGTATCTCTGCCCATACAAACACTTCTATTCATGTTTTTATTTATTCAATCAAAGCATTGTTTTCACTATTTATTTATATTTAATCACACACAAAAATAGTTATTAGAATCATTTATAGTAGGATTATGTTAAGGGAAAATTATATAAGTGTAAAAAAGCTACTGGGGGGGGGGAGTAGTATTGATCACAAAGTGATTTTGTTGGTCCTTGAGGGAAAAAATGCCTTTAAAATTGGGCTCCATTAGCATGATACCAAAATATAACATGCTGATCAGCTGTTGGATGAAACTCTCTTATATCTGCAAGAGAAAAAATTGAGTAAAATTTTATTTCTATTATATGTTTTCAAAATTAATTGTGTATGCAATGAAATGTTTTTACAATGCTCTGATATTCAAATAAACAGTTAAAATTATTCTGCAGAAACTAATTCATTTTACCAGGATCAACATTTTTGTTCAATATACATATGTATACATATTTTGTTCAATATACATATGTATGTATCTTTTGTCAATATACATATAACTTTTATTCCCCGTTTAAGTTTGAAGGAAGCTAAAAATTATATTCCTTTACTCTTTTATCTATATTATCCATGTAGATTACTAGCCCTTAAAATTGCAATACCATGAAGGATAGATGATACAAACACCAAATTTACATGAAAAGATGCTAGGATTTGCAAATGATTAGCATCTAAGCACGAAGGAAAAACGCAGGAGAGATAAACGGCATCTCCCAACTCTTTATAAAAGAAAAGTTTCGCCGCAGCGTTACTCATTCAAAAAATAGTATTTTAATGCTGGCTGTTTGAGAAGATCATGTTATGCCTCGTATGAGAAGGAGAAACGGTTTCTACTGAATTCGATAAGCGGTAGGATTGTAGTTTTATCGAGAGTGTGATGTATCCCCATTTGATATTGTTACTCACATTGATCGGAATCCAAAGACTGTCGGAGAGGTTCATACTACACGGAATACAGAATCCCAACGGCCTAGAGAACAAACATGTTTTCAGGCCGGTCTTGTAAAATGGTACAACTACATCACATCAGGCAATAAGCTGATCTGCAGAATAAGTATCCGCACGGACAGTACGATGATGTCTGGAC
Source organism: Trichonephila clavata (assembly GCA_019973975.1). NCBI lineage: Eukaryota > Metazoa > Arthropoda > Arachnida > Araneae > Nephilidae > Trichonephila > Trichonephila clavata. The sequence continues at coordinate 56,447 of BMAO01027797.1, read as the reverse complement.
AGTACGAATACTTTTCAGACGAATCCAGGTTCTATGTGCAGCATCACGATGGGCGTATTCGTATCTGCAAGCACTAGGAACAACGTGGATTTCTTGCATTCTATATCGTTATACGAGCTTTGCAACTGATGTGATGGTATGAGCAGGCATTTGATACACTTCGTCAATAATCTGAACAGTCCAGCGTCACATTTCTCATATCTTAAGGGAGGTGGTTGTGCCCTATCTTTGAGGTCTGTAAGACGTCAACTTTCACAACAAGGTTGACTTGCCTCGATGTGAATCCTCAGACATCCTTATCCTCTGACAAACACCTTCTTTTCCTGTGCCACCCAATGTAAAAATCTATTGATGGCTTACAGAAAGATTGGGCCGCTGCCATTATCAACTACTACGATTGATGAAATGTAGAATAGACTTCATGCAGCATGGAATGAATTGCCCGTATCTGTGTGTCATTCATGCCAGGTTCGACTCAATATCTAACCAGGTTGGAGCTATTTTAGTTGTCAAAGGCGACAGCTATGTGTACTAATATTGGAACCAGTATTGCCTACAAATTTATTAATGTTTCATTCTATGTGTTGTATATGTTCAAAAAGTAAATTTTTATTATTTTCTTTACTTCCTGCTTTTATGACCAGCAATGTATATTTTAGAATATTCTAAATATAATACAGCAAAGATTTTTTTTATATTGTAATGCATAGAGTATTAGCAAAATCATGCAACAAAAACGAAAAACGTTAGAAAAAATATGTAACTGAATTAGTAATATTTGCTCCAAGACCCAACGGCGTAACGCACTCATATCAACAAAAATACCAAATATAATAAAAAACGCTAACATTTCCTGTGTGCTACAAAAATACTCAAAAGAATTGTTCAAGTGACGTCCGTGTCCTTCAGATAACTCAAATGAGCAAAAAATCATCGTAGTTTTTGGAAGACCCTAGTATGGTGATTTTAGCAATAGTGTAACCGTATCCGCGCTATTAAATTTATGACTGAGCTCACAAATAAGGTCTCGGGCATTATGCATGGTGTATGAATTGCTTCAAGTGTTTATAAGGATTATTCTAAGCCATAATGAAGCCAAGCCATACTCCCACCATTTATCGCTTGTGATACGTTGCGTTTAAAGTTTTGATTTGACTATTTATTTCGAAGCAATAATCACTTTCATCTTTTCGACAGCTCATCTATTTTGCATGATGTGTTTTGCCATGTTCATATACAGGGTGTCCCAAAACGACCGCATAAACTCTGCTCAGCTAGGTTCCTCGTTGGGAGTACATAAAAACTACCCAAAGAAGCATTCATGTACGATCCATAGTTTACGAGAAAAATACGAAAAACAAAGTATGACGTTACTTCCGGTGCAAGAAAAAAACACTTTATTGGACATATCAACAACAGTATTTGCATACTTTTCAGACGATAATGTTTAAAACGTTCGTCGCGCATGTCGCGTCATGCACCGTGGAATGACGTTAAGCCGCCGTTGAACTGGTATTTAAAAGGCTGCATCCTGCAGCTCCGGTAGTCTTCATATGGTGGCCATGTATTCCATTTGTGACTACTGCAACATGCCATCTCAAGGAACTGGTGTATCGAGACGTAGTGACCACAGAAATGGACTTAGTTGCTCGTCTGCATGCTGCTTGTACTTCGGTGGACTCCACGATGCTGCGGCGTGTGATGACAGCCATTCCACGGTGTGCTCAAGCCTGCCTCGACATGCACGGTAGACATTTTGAACATCTGCTTTAAATTGTGCATATACTGCTGTTGATATGTTCAATAAAGTGTTTTTCTTGCACCGGAAGTGACGTCATACTTTATTTTTTGTACTTTTCTCGTAAACTATGGATCGTACAGGAACGCTTCTTTGGGCAGTTTTCCTGTACTCCCAATGAGGAATTTAACTGTGCAGAGTTTATGCGGTCGTTTTGGGACACCTTGTATATATATTAATAAACGGATTGCAATCATAAATTTTAAAGCAAATGTTGTCTGCCTTGCTCTGCAGTATTCTTTTATTACAAAAGTTTGTGGAGCCCTCTACAAAAAATTATATTATATATATATATATATATATTTAGCAAGAACATAGTACTGATATCATTTTAAAAATAGGAGCAAAGTATTTGGTATGAAAACTTGTTAAAATAATCTAAACTTATTCAAATACTTTGTGTCTTTGAAGTACACTGGTAATCGCAAATTAAGAAAAAATCACACAAAAATATCGATAACTCGCTTGAAAATAAGCCAATCTCAATGAAATTTGAATATGTTGGTAAGTAAAAGAAGCTCTCTGTACAATATTACATTATGCAAAATAATGGCGATGCAGTCGGAATACGTCATTTGCGAGGAGTATAAAAATGGATGTCTCAGAGCATTGCGTCAATTGTCGCAGCGTGTATGAGATTATAAATACGGTACAGCGAAGCTGTAATAATGACCTTCAGCCATCATTTGACCAAAGAACTGCGATGATGAACTATTGGGAAACTAGAGGCAGGACATAGAAGTAGCCAGATGGCTAAATGTGAGTTCGTCTGTGATTCATAGACTTTGGCAACAACATCTAACCACAAATTTGGCATCAAAAAGGTTCAGCCAAATACGCACATGCTCTAACACTAATTCAAATGACCTATATTTGTTATGCACCCGGAGGAATAGAACCGAAACTTTGGCTGAACTCAGATTTTCCCTCGCTGCAAGCTCCGGAAGGTCGGCATCAAGGTCAACCGAGTATCGAAGGCTTTATATGAGACCACCAGCCATTTGCATCCCGCTCACTTCACGCCATAATCGGGAACGTTTGCAGTGGGCACGTCAACATGTCCACTGCACACATGATGAATGGATGGCTGTTATCTTTACGGATGAGACCAGTCGAAAGCGATAGTATGCATATTTTCGTTTAGAGAGAACCTGGAACTCTCGTATTCATCCATGACACATCCCTAAAGAGATGCATATAGATCCGGCAGTGTCTGTGCTTGGGATGGTATCTATTTGGGTGGACGCACAGACTGCCATGTCTTTCCGTGGAAGTGTTAATGTCCTCACCTATAGAGATGACATCCTGGATGTGCCCCCTTATGCCTATGTAGTAAGTGATGCTTTCGTGCAACAGGATGATAATGTAACACCACTCAGGGCTTGCATCATGGATGCTTATCTTGATCAGAAAACAATTCAGTGCATGCAATGGTCAGCTTGATCACTGGACCTTAATCATATTGAGCATGTTTGGGATACTCTAGGATGACGTGTGGCTACTCTTAACTCCCCTCCTAGGACCCTAATCACGCTTTCAACTGCCTTGGAAGAGCAATGGCTTGCACTTCCTACAGAATTAAAAGATCGCATATATATATATATATATATATATATATATATATTTGAGAACATATCACATCGCTGTGTTGCTTCTCGGGGTATCATACCCCATACTGAAACTACTTTTCCTATACCAAACTGACACATCCCATTTGTTCAGTGTATACACATGCAAACTTCTGTAACACCATAATTGTCAGGGGATTTCTTTTTGTGCTGTTTTATACCTTCCTATGTGTTGTATAATGTGTAAAAGTTTCAGTAAATTCTACGAATAATTATCATAATTTTTTCCTTAATTTGTTGATAACCAGTGTATTTTGAAAAATAACGTAAGTGGAATTTGTAAAAGAACAATTCTCTACACATGACTAGAAGTCATAAACCACAAAATCTACCAGTAATTTTTTTTTATCAATAATTTAGTTCTTACCTCCGCTATAATATTCTTGCATATTCGGCGTGTTTTGCTCTTCATCAAAATTACTTTTCACATACAGACGCCAAGCATATCCTTGTTCAGAATCATTTGGAATATCTGAGATAGAATACACGTTTATTTTCCCATTCACTTCTTCGTAAGAAAACCTATAAAAAAGATAAGCGAAATAGAATATATCGTTGTAAGGATATCTAAAAACATTAGAACTATGTTTTTTAAAAATCTTTTTGGCAAAGTATGTCATTCTAGAATCTTATTTTAAAACGAACATTAACAGATTATAAAAACGCATTCATAATGCTGCGCCAGTAAAAATTTACAAATCAATTATATAATTGTTCAGTTTTACAATTAAGAACAATATTATGACAAATAAAATTAAATTAAAACAAAAAATACCACTTCAAAATTACAAGATCATAGTTACAAACTGAAGTAGAATAAGTTCCAAGTTAAACAGATAAAGTACTGGAAGATACCAGATGGTTATAATTAAAGTTACACTGTTCAAAGGCCAGTAGAACCTCGGTTCTGGTAATCGGATTTGATGAAACTTGGAATATATACTATATGGACCATGGGGGGAAAAGGTTTCTGCAATAAAAAAATAGTACAAATCTTGACCACCAGGTGGTTTTTATCGAATAATCCTTATGCAAATCCGTTAAACTATATAAACATGCAGTCATAGCCAGAGAATCATTCAGCGTGCGTTTTTCATCGTTAGTCATGCCTTACAAAAAAAATTGAGCTTTACTGGTAAAACTGTTTTATCAGAACGGCAGCAATCACTTAGCTGCTCTGCGTGAATATCGTCGTTTAAAGGATCTGCGAAAAGGCCCCATATCGAGAACTGGTTTGAGGAAGATGATTATGAAATTTGAAGAAACTGGGAATTTGGGTGTGCTGTCCGGAAGAGGACGGAAACCGGTTGGGACTGAAACTGTGGAAGAAGTCGCTACTGCTGTGGTTGAAAGAGCCTCCAGTTCCATCTATTCTTCAGCAAATGGTCTATGAGAGTCACGCGAGTTGAAGATTCCGTGGTTGACAGTACGAAAAATTCTGCGATACATTTTAAAATAGTATCCGTATAAGATCCCCGCGATGCAATCGCTGAAACTTCAAGATCAGAAAACACGTCTTGAATTTGCTTGCCGAATTTTTGGTGAGAATGGAAGTTGATGATGCGGGGTCTGGCAAAATTCTATGGACAGATGAGGCACACTTTTATTTAGATGGAGCTGTGAATACTCAAAATTGCCGCGTATGGGATACTTCACTTCCAAATACCCTGCATCAACAACCACTGCATTCGGTTTACGTGACTGCTTGGTGTGACTGCTGAGTTTATCCTTGGATCTTTTTTCTTTGAAACGCTCACCCCACAAGGTCCAAAAAGATGCTCTGTCACGAGTCCACGGTACAGTGAACTTCTTCAACAACAGGTCATTCCTGCTTTACAGGAACGACAATGCTTGCAAACCACTATCTTTATGCAAGATGGAGCAACGCTCACTGAAGGAAGCCAGAGTGTGCAGGATGAAGATCGAAGTTGATGACCCTCCGCATCCAAGAAAAAAAACATTGCTAGTACATGGTGCTAGGAACTCTATGTTGCGTTGAATTACTGAAAAGTGTCTGCAAGATGTGTGTTAAAAGGATCAGTGTGACCACCAGTGCAAGATGTGAACCAGTGTGTCCGTCATCCGAAAACGTCTACAGACTGTGTATGGTCAAAAGGTCATGTCTCATCAAGTGATTAGATTTCTGGTGTTGCATGCTCACTGAAGGAAGGCAAAGTAAGCAGGGTGAAGATCGAAGTTGATGACCCTCCGCATCCAAGAAAAAAACATTGTTAGAGTGCAGTACATGGTGCTAGGAACTCTATGTTATTTTGAATTACAGTACTGCAAGATATGTGTTGAAAAAACCACAATAGTGCTAGAACGGAATCACTTGATGTGGTACGCGTAGGAGAGAAATGAATATATGTTCAAATTCATAACAGGTGAGGAAGCATGAGTTCACCCTTTTACTCCAATAAACGAGGCCTCCTCAATGTCGTGGGAGCATCTTAGTTCATTAGTGAAGAGAAAATACTTCAAGTGCAAGGCTGAGGTGGAGGAAGCTGTAGTGTAATTCCTTGCATAGCAAGGAATCAAGTTTTATAAGAATGGTTTTTGAAAGCTGGTTGCCTTCTACAACAAATGTCTTGATGTCGATGGTAATTATGTCGAAAAATAGGAAAAAATGTAAAGTTCGTGTGCTTTGTTGTATTTTTCTGAGGAAATAAATTTATCGCGTGGTAAAAAGTGGCGAAACTTATTTTCGGAATGTATTTCAACTTCTATGATAAATTAGTTCTTTATATTAATATGATACAATTATTTAAATTTATGAAATTACATTATTTTAATAAAAAATTTATTTCCATTTCCGCTCTCATTTTCGGAAGAGGACTCAATCATGAACATGTAAAGAGTTTCATAATGTCCAATAAAAGTTTTCTGCCAAGCAACATGCAGATAAATTTTCTGACATGTTTGTCGAGGGGAAGAGTTCAATTTTCGTTGAAATATTGACTGGATATCGTGACTGGATCCAGTCGAGACGTTTTTATTTCATTTAGAGATCAAGGACATTTGGTCATCGTAGAATAGGGCATTACTTTAAAACAAAAATTGTCACCCCTTGTTGTACTTTACTTTTACATTTAAGTATTGTTTTCAGATCTCGGAGCAATATATTCTTAATAAAACCTCTGCATTCCAATGGGCTGTACTTTTATGGCATTATACTTTAAAATCAGATTCTTGACGGTATTGAATCCTCCTTTCTACTTTACCTTCTGGATCCTTAAAGCAAGGCTTTAAATATTAAGCACATAGCCTTCTGTATTGAATGCTTAGTCCAAGAAAATTTCGTAGATCATAAAATTTCCCTGGTTGCAGCTATTTTTTCCCTTTTTTCTGGCCTTTTCAGGTTCCATTGTAACTCCTTCCTCCAATATAATGCGTCTAAAATTGCGAGTTTCCTCGCAGAAGAATCGACGTTCCTTAGGATTTAATTTCACATCTGCACTTTTTAGTCATTAAAACACTTGGGATGTTATTTAGATGTTGTCCAACGATGATGATGCCTTCCTTAGGCATACTAAATATGCTTCAATTGACAGTTTTTCAAGAACAGTTACTACTTGTCTTACGACATTATCCAAGATCGATTCTAGGGTATCAGCGACCCTTGTGCAAAGAGCTAATGTGTGTGTGCCGCCTCTCTAGATAATTTTTCATATTTTGACTAAACTTAACTTTGACGTTATAAACTCATCTACATGTATAAGGAGAGAGAAAAAAACAGTAAAACTTTAATAAAAATGCAAATAGGTACAAAAATCTCTTTTTTTCCTATTTTGTCTCTCTACATTGTAAGGTTATTATTCAATTGAAAACTTTCGATTTCCCCAAATGCATATTGAATTTTATCACTCTTATGCCTTAGGTAATATTAACTATATTATTAGCGCTTTTTTCACGTAGTGGAACAAAAGCGCTATTAGGACGCAAATTTCGTCTTCGTCTCTTCGTTCCATATTTAGTCGTACCTTTTTCTCAGCCAATAAGCAACCAATGGACCTCGGGTTTCGGCATTTGGTCGCATTTGTGCCCTAGATGAGCCGAATCATATTTAAATTTTCCCATAGTTTTCCCGAATTTTCCTACAAATTTTCCTGAATTTCGCTAGTTTATAACAAAATTTTCTCGCCTTTGTTAGTTAAGCTAAATAAACTTTAAGTAATGTAGTAGTTAAGTTATTATTAATTGTATATACTTTTCCTTGTTAAACTTAAAAGAACAAATACATAGAAGCGAGTTTTATGCCTAGACAAGGAGTTAAGTCACCTTGTCCGGACTTTTGTAGCTTCTGTAAAAAAAAATTTTTTTTTTTGCTTTTTTTATAGTGCTGATACCTATTTGTTTCATTATTTCTTTTCAGCTCAATAGTAGTACATTTAGAAGAGTGGTACAGTACAACAACACTACTTTCTGTTAGTAAAAAGTTCATTAGTTGCATTATTGTAAAATACAGCATGTGAAAAACGCGCTGAAATTACTTGGCCATGCCAATGATTGATATCTTGTATATTTTCGCTTAAGCAACTTTCATTAAAATCATTTTTGAGACGCAATTGTTAAGTATCAATCCACAGTGTGCCGTCAGTTCCGCTTATTAGCAAGAAAACTCTTTCTATTGGGGTATTGAGGCTCCACCGCGAATATTGCTATCAAATGAAGGATGTGTATAAAGAGTAGCCATTAAAGGACAATGTGGATTAACACACTGTGCATTAACGTTCTATTTTTCGTAAACTATGTTATGCTAACGGGAAATTGGGACTTACTTTGACCTTTCAAAATAACTGTTTAAAATTCATCATATTTATTCGACTTATTATAAGTTTTATTTTGAGAAATTCGTAAGAAATTTTGCTTGATTGATAGAACTATATGCGGCCTACTGCTGTCCCTTGATTTGGCCACTCTCCCTGCACATCTGCTAGAATGGGCCCTGAAAACAGCGGAAGCATTTTATAATCCAAAAGGCATTATTTTGAACTGCTAAAGTTCCAATTCGGTGGTGAAGAGCGTCTTTTCTAAATTCTCAGGAAAAGTTTTCATTAGCCAATAACCGTTCTTCTAATCGTTTTTTTTCAGTGGAAATTCCCCTCCTTAAACCTAAATTAAATCCCTTCAGTTATCTGTCTCAGTGCCGCTTTATCCATTGGGCGCTTGGGGCGGGTGCCCATGGTCCCAGATAAGCTGGATTTAATCAGATTTTCTGCTTATAAATTTCGATTCGCCAGTGCCAAGTGGGACCGTAGATCTTCTGCACCGAGGGCCCGAAATGAGTTTAAATCGGTATTGATCTGTCTTATATTGCAAGGAATTTGTGCTACAAATTTCGTACGAATATTTATTAAGATGTCATTTTCTGCTGAAATACAGAAAAGAAAAAAAAAACCAGCCGAAATACAATTTAGTATTAAATTTGACCACAAATGCAATCCTTATACATACACCTTCTCCACCTTTCGAGCAGTATATTTCTGAAAAGTTAACTTACTTGTAATTGCTATTTTCATATTCTGCGACTCTCATGATATCAAAAAAGCTAATTCCGCTTGGTACTAGAACTTGGATACTATAAGCGTTTGACAAAGGAGAACTGAAGTACAAGGAATAGCGGACGTAATACTTCTGCCCAGGATTTTGTAAGATTTCAGAAGGACTCAAGTCTGTAAGAAAAAAATCAAGGATAAGTAACTTTGTAAATAAAAAATTAAGCAGACTGCAGTTCAAAATTTTTCTGAAAATAATTTTTTAACATTATATATTTAAGCATTAATTGATATATTCAAACATAATTTGAGAAATTTGTTTGTGTAGAATCTCTTCAGAAATATAATTTCCAAAAATCATTCCTTTGAAAATTTTTAAGCAATTTCCAATTGCCTTGCATATTTTATGTATAAATCTGAATATTTATATATTTGCTTGAAACGTATTACTTCAAACTTACCATTGATCATATTACTTCAAAATTTTGTAAGGAGCCATAACCATATTTTCGTCAAAAAAAAAAAAAAAAAAAAATCAGATAAAATTTTGGTGAATTTTTGTCTAAAATACCCCATGTTCACCGCCGACAAATGGTAGCAGCTGTGACTTAAAGTACCCCCCCCCCCGCGGGACAGGAATCTGGGGGCTCCTATTATTCTTCATTTCGCCACTGGACAGTCGCATCGATGTGCTTAAGGAAACGAAACGAAAATTAGATATGGCGGGTGCCAGCAAAAATTGCTTATACCCAGTATCCCTGAAGATTGGGTGAAAAAGAAAAACCATTAGAAGAGAAACGCCTCCCGCAGGGAGGCAAACTGAGAGGGGGAAAGCCGTCCGGAATAACCCTTTAGGGTCAAAACGTGGAGGGGGCAGAGAATGGAGGAAGAAGCATCGGAGAGGCGAAAAACGCCGATCTCGCCTGCGGCGCAGGGAGAGGAATGGAGAATGACGTCAACATTTCAACTGACCCAGTTTCAAGAGAGTAGCGGAAGCGTGTGATGTGATTCAATGTGTAACTTACGTGTTTTTGTAGAGTTATGGCGGTTTTAAGGGGAGTTCCCACTTAGATGATTTATATGCAAAATTAACTTTAGTATGAGGATAAGTGAACAATGTTTGTGCTTTAATAAGTGGGTTGTCATGATGTTCTACACTTCTAAAGACGTTTCTAGACAGTTTAGTGATGTAATTATCAATCGGCTCCATATGTAAGTCGTTGTGTATGACTCTATTCCTAACGTACCTAGGTGCGTTAGTAATGATTCTGAGAATTTTATTTTGAATGATTTGGATTCGTTTAGTATGGGTCGGTGCCGCCGCGCCCCAGATGGGGCAAGCGTAGGTTATTACTGGGCGCAAAATACGCTTGTAAAGGAATGTGCTTAAGGAAGAGTTTGTGTGTATGTATGAAGTCGCCAAAAATGCAGTGATATGCAGCCAATAGGAGAAAACAGTTCCCGCTCATGTTTAAAAGAGGGTAACTATATATATATATATATACATTTGGCGATGTCACCAGATCTATATATCTTTTAGTGACGATTTTTCTTTTTAGCATGTGTGTGTGGGCATTGTTTTTTTTTATTACTTTTAAATTGAATAAAAGATTTGCAACACACATTTCGTGGTTCATTAATTTGATATTGGTACGCTGCGGATTTTACCACCTAATATTTTTGTAGTTCACTTAAAAATTTTAAAAACACAATTTAAAAGTTTAACCTCGTATTTTTTTTATTCTTCCATCTCGATTATTATATTTTTTCAATTCACTCTTGCGAGGAACCAGTATACCAGCTAATGTATTATATTAAAAAATATTCAATTTATGATATAAAAATTTTATCTTCAAATCTGTGATCATTATCTAGAAATTTCAAATGACTTAAAGAATTAGACAAAAACTATAGTACCTTAGTTATCTCTTAAAATTTAAAAAAAAATCTGAAAAAAATATAAAATATAATTTTGATTAACAATTTTATCGTTTTTCATTGTACAATCATATTTGTTTCCAAGAAGAATACTCTATAATCCTAAAATTTATAATTTTAACGTACATAAGTAAAAGATTAACAAATATTCAATTTTTATGCATTCAAAGTTTGGGATAGATGATATCATATTATTGTTTATTTCAAAAATTCTAATGCAACATCTGATACAAATTTTTTTATTTGCATTTTTGTAAATGGTATATTTAGTGTTAAAGTCAATTAATTCGAAAATAAGTATTTGCATAATTATTTTAAAACATTTCGAAGATAAATCTCTCAAAATTTTATGTTGCGTGTAATTAGAAGTAAAATAATAAAGTTCTGCTTTAAATTCTTTACTGTTTCTCTGTTAGGCAACAAAAAAGCGTTGTGAAATGAAGAGGGGAATCTATGACATTATTTACAAGAATGTGTGCGTATAATTACAAGATTGGTACAATGGTTTAGTAAGTTTTGTCCTGAAATAATAATAATAGTTAAAATAATCTCGGTTCTTTTCGATTTATTTCTGTTTCATTTCTGTAGCTAAAAGTATATTTGGAGCAATTGGCCCCCCTCGAGCCTTGATTATTATTTTACTTTGACCATTAATTAATTTACAGGTACTTAATTATTTAAGCTGAAAACGGAAAATTAATTTATAAAATACATTAAAAATTAAAATTATTAATTTACTATTACTATTTATCATTAAAATGCTACGTGTCAAGAATTTGACTGTCAGAAAGACTCGTAGTGACTGTGAATTTTCTTCCGTCCAATAGAAGCCGGAGTTGGATTAGAGGCTGCCCAATGGGAAAGCAGCTTATCATGGCATAGACTGGTGGGGAAATTCTAAGTGAGTGGCGCTTTCCTCCCATCTAAGGCGAGAGTGTTTCATTTCTAAGCTTTGTAATTTTTAGCTCTCTTCAAGAACATAGACCAGAATAAAAAACACCTCTTTTGTACGCTGCAATTTGTTTTCGTCCGACTTTAAATCATAAGTAAAAATTTGATGATTTTGTTGCACTTTTTCCGAGCTTGAATATACAAAACATTCTATTTCAAGACATTTACAAATGCATTATAATTGACTAAAAACTAAATTAAGAACTAAATATAATGCAGCGAAATCTGAATTTATCACGTGGTCCTTGATCACAAGATTTTTAAAAATGTGAAATATACATATTAATTTCCTCATTATCAATTTTGCTACTATACCTATAATTTTTTGTTGCTTGACAAAGCAAACCAAAGTAAATTTTGATTAAGAATATACTGGAAGGAGAGAAATTATTAATATGTCAATTGTAAACTAAATGATCCAGATTCATATTACATGACATTTGCTTTAGCAATGGACTAAATTTATGGCAGTCACATGATAAATTGCTTACTTATGTACGTTGTTATTGTTGTATTGTTGACATATATGTATTTTTTAAAAGAAAGTATGTGTAAGAAACAAAAATTGGCAAAAATGAAGCGCTTGATCTGATTGGCTGATAACACATGATTGCATTTGACAACACACGAATTTATGGATTGATCGGCTGGTAACACATGATTATAATTAGCATGTGACTATGACGTCACATGAATTTAGCCTGTTTAATAAAAATAGCATAGTAATTGTAATGGTTCAAATTGTATTAAAAATAACATCGATCCACAAGTAAGCTTACGTTTGTTCTAATTGTTACCTCTATCAATTCTTGGTGGATTACACCGAGTATTCCTCAGGTGTAGCAGGCTTCTTCCACTAAGAGCCGGCAGGATGTAATAAGTGGCAAGAAAATCGCCAAAAGATCCATCGTCTTGTTGATGACTCTTCAGGAATTGGAATGTTACATTTGGTTTCCATTCAAATGTGTCATTGATGGACATTAATGCCTGCAGGAGAAACCTTTTTAATTAACAGCCTGAAAGATATTTAAATAATATTCCAAAAATAAATATGGTATAGCGTTCTCTGAGAAGATCCATTAGACCAGAAAATGAAAGTGATAAAGCTCTTAAATAAGAAATAAATAATCGATTTTCTTTAGTATGTGACAACATTTATTACAAGTCATAAACCAATATATTTTGCAAAACAAGTTAAGTAATAGTTAATATATCTCTCATCAACTTTATTTTGAAAGCTGTTCTACAAAACAGGAAGCATAGATATCTCATTAAATGTCGAATATCAATAAAGTTAAATATAAAAAAGTTATATCTGTTTTATAGTTTTGAAATAAATCATAATATATATAAATTATTTTATTTTAAATTTTCAACCTGACAACAAATTTTACTAATCACTAGCTACATTACGCATGTTAGGATTAAAAATGCAATTTTCAATATGTGTTTAAATTTTTTCTTCGTGTTTTAGTTGTCACTTTGCGCATGCTACACAAACTACATATAAGCATGAGTTTTTACAAAGTAACGATGCTCTCATATTCATTTAAATCGATAACTTAAAAGAACTTTCGGGGGAAGTTGCGTTGATGTCGAATCTACTAGAGCTGTTTCTTGAGGGCAAAATTATTTGAACTGACCGTCTTCGGGCTAAACCGCTCACGTTAGATGATTTGGATGAGAAGGAATTCCATCTAGCGTGTGCATGGCGTGATCTCTGTGCCCGAAGGTAGGCAGCTCAAATCATCCTGCCCCATGGCAGCAACCAATGTCACCATAAAGGATTCGTCACCAACAGCTTTCTGCGGAGGTTTCTTTTCCAGGAATTGAACACTAGATGGCAGCACAGCCTGACAACTGGTTGATTATGCATTCAATGGGGAGTTTAACTTAAACATTACAAAGAAATCAACCAGACCCACCATCTTAGCAAGAGATTACCCACAAGGTCCACAGAAAACGTTCCAAACGATGCTCAGATCTACTGGGGTTGTATATCAGTAGCAGTAATGTTTGAAAATATCGCTTAGAAATTCCAAACAACACCAAACAAGACTTCCCTGCTTAAGAAAGGAGTATGAAGTGACTCTGCTCTTGCTAGTCGCAAACAGCAAAGGGCACTTAATGATTGACCTGAAAAAGAATTATTTTCTTCCCAGTCGTCTAACGCGTACGCAGAATGGTTTCGGGACCTGGAGGGGAGCAGTTCAAATCAGTCTGCTCAAAGCAGCAACTAAGGTCATTTCACTTTTCTACAAGTCGACCGCCCTGCGCTCCGGCTCGCCGGGCCAGTAAGCGGCCTGATACAGTTCTCATCTGCATGGTTATTTTTTCACCATAAGTTACACCTTAATTTTAATTTACTCTTACAACTAGATTTTTATCTTTGCACTTTAATTTAATTTGCTCACCTTAATGTAATTCACCTATTCTAATGTAAATCTCTTAGCTTATCCTATTTATTATATAGTTTACTCACACCTTTAATGCAGCAAAGGGCTAAGGTAAAGCTGAACCCATGTAGCCCCCAGTTTTTAATGATTGGAGTTTGAGTTTCCCTGTGGGAAGCAGGTACTCCATCAAGCATTCAACTTATAAGGTCATTAAAGAGGGTCCGCTCCGCCACTGACAAAAGTTTCGCTGAAAACTTTATTGACATTAACTTTGTACATAAATATTAATAGAGAACAACCAAAATATCCCACTAAAATTTGAAAGCATTATTTAGTGAAGCTGATTTGTTCTCAAATCTTACAAATATAACCTTCCACGTTTTAAAAATCCCGAATAGTTTATGTAAAATAACTTTCATCTTTGAAGTTCTTGTCGGGGAGTTAATAATTATAAGAAAAAAATGAGTCTCCTGTCGAATTCGTGGAATAATTGTTACTCGTATTGGGTTAATTTTGAAAATAATTATTCCGAATATGGTTTTTTCTTGAAATAAAGATTGCTGTGGGGAAAAAAATGCCAGGTATTAGAAAGAAAATATTTTATGGTTTTATCCTCTAGTTAGTTTTTTAAATTGTTCTTTTCTAATTGAATTTTTCGTTTTTATTAAGAATATGTATACAACACCATATACAAGAAATCTTAAGTAAATGCCATCACTTATATGCTCACCATATTTGCATGATGTGGCGTTATATTTTTGTTTTAGAGTTTCTAGTTGCTTATGAATCTTTTGACTCAGAAAATCAGTTAGTGTTGGATGCTGAAAAATATTAAATATTTTACCTGCGTTACTAGAGCAGTACTGTAAATGCTACCGAAACTCCCATCTTCCTTCATTCTGAGAATCATTTTAGAGGTGGTATTCCAAACCATTTTCAGCAATGACTGGTATTGAACCGGGTCCTTTTCCTTTTGTAAATGACAGGCAAAAGCTTCCAAAACCAGAGGGGCCATGTCTAAAAAGAAATATGAAAGCAGTTAAAATCTGTAATAATCTTAAATGTATAAGTTGTATCAAACTATGTACAAAAATATATATATATACACTCAAAATGTTTCTAAATTCGTAAATTTATCTCATTTGACTGTTTACGTACTAAAGTGTTTTAAAGAACCAATCGATTCGAAACTAAGAGAAGTGGACATGCGACAAAGTTGAATCGATATAAGACGTTTATTTTAAGAAAAATTATGAAGAATACACGTTTGAGTGAATTCAATCTACTCAAACCTATACAGAATTTAATTAATGATTTTCTTCTTTTTATTCCGAAGTTTTTCGACTAGAACGGTCAGAGTGGTGTTACATTTCTTTTATGAAGTAATGTTTTAATTAATTTTAATACCTGATTTTTTAAAAAAATATATTCTGCCTTATATTTATAATTTTTTAATAGTTTTCTTAAGGAGAGAATAGATATTATTAAAAAACCTATTATAATATTATTCTGAATTATTATTATTATTTACATTGATTAATTATTTTGAAGACCAATCATTATTTTGTTGCAATTCAAAGGTTTCCAAATAGTCACAAGAGCCATTACACGCTGGAGCCTGCGTACTCCAAAGACCTTTGATGCCTTCATTAATGCACTTATTAAGTTGAAATGTATTACAACAAAGTGAAAATATGTCCTGCTTTATATTTATAATTTTTTAAATCGTTTTCTTAAGGAGAGAATAGATATTATTAAAAAAACTATTATCATTCTTTTGAATTACATTTTTATTTACTATTATTAATTATTTTGAAGATCATTCATTATTTTGTTGCAATTCAAAGGTGTAAAAATAGTCACGAGAGCCATTACACGCCGGAGCCTGCGTACTCCAGAGAGGCATTTGATGCCTACAAGAATGCACCGATCTCAAGATGAGATGTATTACAGCAACGTGAATTCATTTCTATATCTTATAGTAAAGTAAGCCGAGTAATTCTTTCAGTAATTCTTTGAGTATCGTCATAAAATCCTTGATCACTTCCGCAGAGCTCTGTAGCAAAATTATTGTACGAAACACCAGAATTACTTTGTAATACTTTAAAGACAACCTCACCTCTTGTCGCTTCATCATCTTTTGATGTCATTACATAAGTCTCGAGATGACGTATCTCATAATGGGTGAGATTTCTATCCGCCAAACACAAAGAGAGATAAACCAGTGGGTTAACAAAAGGAAATCTTGTCCTCTGGGTTAATTTTCTAATGATGCTACGGATGAGTTCTGTGAGATCCCAGCCTTGGTAATCCCTCGGATCCTGGCAAGTGGCTATTAAGGCGTTCACAAACATGGCTAGCCGATTCAAGGTGGGAGTATCATCCCTGTAATCAGATATTGATTAGTTAAATTTAAGACAGAATAAACTTGCAATGTTAATAATATTTTTTCCAAGTTTTGAAAGTTTAAAAATTCATTTTATTTCCAGTTAATTATCTGAGTCAGTTTATTCAGTAATATTGTTGGAATGGAAACATGAAATTGATTTGTAAAACTCTACAAGGTTGGAATTTCACAAAACTTGACAAATTAACATGAACGACTTGAGAAATGGTGTATTTCTGCAAAAATATGTTAATTCATTGAGAACTTATTATTGTATTTTTAATTCATATCCAGTTTCACATGTCGCAAATCTTTTCTTTTCAGGACAATTATATTCTGTTTCGCCATTTCAGTATAAAATTAAAGATACATTTAAAAGACTTATAGCAATAATTAAAATAATGCCAGAAATTGGAATAAATAGCAATGATAGGATTAGTTTATCTACAAACATGAAGATTGAGGTATTTTCTTATAGTTTTATCTAGAATTATATATTATTTGATTTTTTTTCGTAATATATTTCAGAAATAAATAATTAGATGTTTAAGCTTGTTTATCTAAAGATTTATAAGGATTAATGTGCTCTTGCGTGCGTATTATATTTAATGCACCTGTTTTATTTAGTATATTTAATATAGGTATTGGTTTTGCTAGATATATGTGATGTTCAGTCATTTGTCAAATCAAAAAATTTTGCAATCCTGTACCTAAGCAGTGACATCTTGAGATTTCTTGAGGCTCTGGGCCCCTATGCAAAAGCAAGCCCCATTTGTCACCCTTTAAATTGTCAGTATATAGTATACGTTGCCAAATACTCTTACAAAGAGTAACCCGTAACACACACAAATATATGTGCATGGCGCGCAAACTCACACAGCTAAGCACAAACCGATTCGACTGACTGCCGCCTTACAATTAAATGAGTAATGATGGTGTATAGTGGTAGGCCTAGACACGGATGACCGAAAAGACATACTCTAGCCATTGTTACCAGTTTGTATATGGTTTGAAATTTCCAGTTTTTCAGAGAATATGTCCGGGAATAGTATTTGATGATTTAGTTATTCGAATCAGGATCTTATTGAGACTGAGTCGAGAAATAAGATTAGGGCCTCGGAGGACCTGGGTTAGGGCCCAGTTGATCCATCCCTTAAAATATCCTTGTGTATAATCCCTTCTCTGTGGTGGTTATGTGCAGCAAAAAAAATGTTTTTTTAATGAAATGTAGTTTTAATTAAAAGTCATTGACAATTAACATTATTCTGAAGGAAGAGTGAAAATCTTCATAAATATTTGGATTAATTTAATAGATGATATTCTACACTCCATTGTAATACACTTGCTTTCACAGTATTTCAACAGAATAATGCCCACCAAAATTGGCAATCATACTTACCGGTAGTTTTTATGCTAATGTGCATGTTTTCTGACCCCCTTGATTCCGAAAATTCTTCCCACAAAAGAGCATTTCTAGAATCAAATTACCTGAAGCTTCTGACAAGAACTATCTCGCTTATGTAACTAGAAACAAAAAAGTAAGAAATCCTTCAAAACATTTCGAATAGCTTTGCGAATCAAAGTGGATAACATTTTGCATAGGGGTTAC
This sequence comes from Trichonephila clavata, assembly GCA_019973975.1. Lineage (NCBI taxonomy): Eukaryota > Metazoa > Arthropoda > Arachnida > Araneae > Nephilidae > Trichonephila > Trichonephila clavata. Next base: position 38,246 of record BMAO01027797.1, on the reverse strand, counting down.
AAGTGGACCCACAGAAGAATTCTCACATAAAAAACCGTGGGTATTATTCTTATAAATTCTACGTAATGTACTGCATATTCAATCCTTTTTTCAGGTAGATAAAATGGAAAAATAAGTATTCGTTGAAAATCAGTAAAAGATTTTCATTGACATTTACATTGCTTGTTTACCTATAAACATATATTATCTAAGTTATGTTTTACTCGGTTTAAAAAATATTTTTATTAATAAAAGTTAAAAATGTTTAAAAATCTTGATGTCAAATTATTAAAAAATTTGGGGAACTCCTATTTTAGTCTAAGCATTTGTTTATCTCCATCTTGACGAGTTATTGTCGTCAATTAAGTAAATTTCTATACAGAAAAACAAGCTGAATTGGTGCAACTTAATGTCATTTTTTCTCCTCCATTTCCAGATGTGGATTAAACAAAGATTTCCTCAAAGTCCTCACTTTGACAAGGAAGGAACATAAAAATTAATCTTGAGTTTTCTAGCTCGTGCAACAATGTTGTCAGCTACAAAGCGTTTTGGTAAGCTTTAGTGTAATTTTCAGGTAGATTTAAGTTGCTGAAAAACGTTCAATAAGTAAACAAACTTGTTAACAAAAATTGTACTCTCTGCCTCAAAAAAATAAGCAACAAAGATTAAAATTAACAGCAGTAAAGCAGTTCCTTATAACAATGCATAACCACACATAGGACTGTTTAATGCGATAGATATAAAAAAACAGATTCCTTCCAGCAGTTGCTATTTCTTTCGTTGCGTTGTATGTTATGTTTGTTTGGCGCTTATTTCTTCATTTTTTTGTTCCGAATTTGTTATGAGGCAGCCATGAGTCCTAATTCCAAGTTTATGCATGATAACGCCCAAGTACCACCACCACCCACCACACACTCAAAGCTCACGTTGCCAACCAATACATTGCTTCGAATGGATTGGTCAGCGCGTTCTTTCGACTTCAACCTAATAAAGCATGCTCGGGAGGCATCTTTTTGTTCTGTGCAATCATCTTCCAAGCCCTTAATGACTTAAAAACATGTCTTCTTCGAAAATGGGCACAGATCCCGCAAAGTATGATTGACGACTTTCTTGTAGATAAGAATCGCCGCTGTCGAACCTGCATCTCCAGTAGATGTGGTCACAAGCCCTACTGATAAATGTTTGCAACTAAACATTTTTTAGCACAAGTTAGGGACATTACTGTTTATTCTGCTTATTTGAAAACTAATTGTTTTTTTTCTGGCATTTTGCGTGATATTGCTCTTTCTTTGTTCAACAATCTGTGGAAATCTCTCTCATTGCATTTCAATAATTTTACTACCTTTTTTCTGTTTGTTGCTTAGTTTTTGAGATAGAGTGTTTAAAATTTCACAAAATTATTTATCAAATCAATTATTCTTTTTTCGAATTAATTTAAACTGAATTAATTAAATGTCTCAATTCTATAACCTTATAAAATTACTCTAGATATAAGAAAATAAGTTTTAAATTTTTTTTTACTTCAATAGGTTAACAGCCAAGTGAACTTGAAAATATTTCTGCATCAAATCATTCTCATATGTTCCGGCCAAAAAACTATTATTAGCGAGAGACAAGGCTATGAGGGCTCTTGGAGTCTCTTTTCCCCATCCACCAGAAGCATTGCGGATGCTGAGGATCCAGTTTTTAGCCCAATGAACAGCCAGAGCATTGTCTGCTCTGTAAATTTCGTCGTAATTCTTTCTGAAGTAAAATGGAGCGGGAACTTTTCTTTGTCTTTTGTAAATTGCTGGTGAGTGATTCATGTCATTTAGCCAATTCGTTCTTCCATTGTTATAATTTGAGTCCCTGTAAAGTTGGCGATCATTAACATTAGGTCTGGATGGAATGTTGTTATTAACAGGCCCGTAGGGATATCGATTGTTCGGAACGTATCTAGGTTGTTGAATCGGATAAGATCCTCTATAAGGTGAAGAGTTTCGACTGCTAAGAGGAATATTGATTTTATTTCTGTATGATCGTATGCGATAAGGTCTCGCTGTACTTAGATATTCAATATTAATTTGCCTAGTTGTACGTAGACTTGTTGGTCTGACATACGATGGACGGTAACCAGAAGTAGGCGATAAATCCATTTTAGTAGTATAGATTGTTTCCATTGGTGTAGAATGTTGATTATCAATGCCGATTCCTTCAATTCTTCTGGCATAATAATCCTTTTCTGATGTGGAAGCAAGCAGTGATACATTTGGAGAGGATCGTGAACTTTCTGTTGTAAATGCATCAGTATAAATTGTTCTTGAAACATCTGGAAGTGTTGTTTTCTGAAGTGAAACTAAAACTGTCGTATCTGTCCTTTCATCGGAATCATAATCTTTAAAGCTCTCTGAAACTGCAGTTGAAGGTATTTCAGTAGTTTTTGTTTCAGCACTGTCATCTTCTTCAGAACTTTCTTCAGATACAGAATCGCCTGTAAGGAAGTAAGAGAAAAAAGATGTAAAACTTATTTTGTAAGTAACTTATTCGTTATTTCCAATAACTATGGGTATTAATTCAATTGGTACACGAAGAAAAGGGCAGGCCAAATCTTAGATGGATTGATGACCTGGAAAAAGATCTCCTAGTTTTGAGAACTAAGAATTGGAAAAAACACTAGCTAGAAGAAAGTTGGCCTGGAAAAAGCTTCTTGAAAAGGCCAAGGTCCACCCTGGGCTGTCAAGCCACGGAGAAAGGAAGGAAGGGTACTAATTATTCATGAATTTTTGTTTAAGGTAAAGTGAGCGCAATAGAATAGCAATGAAATCCAATTTATATTGATGTGTAATACAGTAGGATCATAGATTTCAATTCACCATGTATAACGTCAGAAATTCTATCTTTGTCTAAAAATGTTTTAAGCAAAAAGTGCTTTTATATACACTCATGTCCATAAATTAAGGATAATTCAGAATTACACAGAAATTGAACTCTAAAATAAAAATTTCACCTGGAGAATTATCACACACATCTTGAAGAAGAATATGCAAATTACAGGAAACCACCAGATGGCGCGGATAGTACGTCACAATAACGAGAGTGTAAGAGAAGGGTATATAAGGAATGGTCGCAAAGAAGTAAAATTGTTCAAAAGCGCTTTAAAAGCCTTTCAGTGCAATAACCGCATAGTAATGGCACAAAGGAAGCATTTGGATGATTTTTTACGTGGTAGAATTATCGGACGACTGGAATGTGGACGTACCCAGCTAGAAGTATCCGAGGAACTTGGAATCGCCCAGAGTGTCATCTCCAGGCCTTGGCAACGATTCCAAGATGATGGTAATGTGAGTAGATGTTACAGCACAGGTTGCCCCCGAGTTACAACGCCAAATGAGGACCGGTATTTGGCAGTTGCTGCCAAAAGAAACAGACGGAGCACAGCATCAGACTTGTCTCGCCAGCTCTCTTCAGCCACCGGTACGACAGTTTCAAGGCAGACCGTGCACAGACGCTTAGGGCACATTGGTCTATATGCTCGTAGGCCTGTCAGATGTGTTCCCCTTACCGCAACTCACTGTCGCCTGCGATTAACCTGGAGTAGAGAGCATGCATTGTGGACACCGCAACAGTGGTTTTGTGTGATGTTTTCCGTCGAGTCCAGGTTTAGTTTGCAGTCTGATTCTCGCCGGACATTCATATGGAGAGCGCCAGGTACCCGTTACAACCAAGAGAACACATTGAACGACACCGTTACGGTGGTACAGGATGGCTCGTTTGAGGAGGAATTATTCTTGGTTCCAGAACTGACGTGCATGTTCAGAGTGTAACGATGACAGGCCACATCTATCGGGATGTCATTCTGGAACAACATGTACGTTTGTTTCGAGGCGCCATGGGTGCTGAATTTCTGTTTATGGAGGACAACGCCCGTCCTCCCCGTGCAAACATTGTAGACGAATGCCTTCAATCGGAGGATATCACCCGTATGGATTGGCCAGCATACTCACCGGACTCGAATCCAATAGAGAATGTGTGGGATATGCTTGGCCGACGAATTGCAGCCCGTCAACCCCCTCCCACCTGTCTACTGGAACTTCGGAAGGCATTGCTTGATGAGTGGTGTAATATTCCCCAAGATCAGATTGCTAATTTGATACTCAGCATGCGTAGGCGTTGTAAGGCCTGTATTGCATCGTCCGGGAGACATATTCCGTATTAACCATCATACTAACCATGTTATACTGTTTTTTGTAAATAGGTTCTTTTTTGAAATTTGCTCCAGGGAGTAAAAATCGCAATTTTTATTAATTATGTCAAACATATAACATCTTTTTTGCTCTTTACCTTTTGTTTAATAAATAGACTTTACAAATAAGCCAAATTTGTTTTGCTTTTGTCTCTTTCTTTGCCTGAACTTCATTATCCTTAATTTATGGACATGAGTGTAGCAGTCAACTTTACAGTTAACAGGTACAAAATTGATATGCATATATAAATACCCATAATAAAATAAAATTACAAATACTTTTTATATAAATTTAAAATAGCAATTAGAACTAAATTCTTCTAACTTTATATATATGCAATTATTTAATTACTTTATTTTAAATCATAACTTTCTCGTACTCTGTTTAATAAATATGTTGATATATGCATGATTCGTGCAGACATCTACTGGCGTACAACTGTACTACTAAGTCACAACAAACTTAAAGGACCTACGAAACTGCGACTATCAAGACCATTCAATTCTATATTTTAAATGAATCTAAAGCTTCAAAACATATGCTTATTTTTGGATTCATTGATCATTATTTTTTTAGTTATATTTAAAATTAAACATAAGTACTACTTTGCAAGCAATGATTCGTAATTGTAAAAAAAAAAAATCTAAAATTGGTAAATTTTTTTAACCGTAAGTAGAAATTTTTAAAATTCATTTTTTAAATGATACGATTAATTTAAACTGTTCATTAATGTATGATAAAATGCTGTATAATAAAATTCACAGCATATCTACATTGGAGAGAAGTTTTTGGAAGTTTATTTTTGAAAATTTGTCTTTATAAGCAAACTGTACTCTTTTTATGGATAAATTCTGTAATAAAATTGCTGTGTTAAATAACTGTGATGACAAGTACGATCGTAATATATGCTAAAAGGAAGTGCAATAGAGCGCCCTCTTGAGGCGTTATAAACATTTAACCAGTCAGCTCACGACCTCGGGGTAGAAAAAACACTTTACTGAGCGTCCACTGGAGGACTATTTTCCTGAAAAATCCGGAGCCTTATGCAGAACGATTTTATCGAAAAGTTGGAAGGAATTAATTTTTTAAACCGCACTAACGATTTCCACAATAAGTGATTAATATCCCACACCAGGGAACCTGAAAGCTCCAGGAAAGAGTTCCATTTGAAGCATTGCTCTCAAAGGCCTACCCTGAAATGTTGTAATTCATGTGACAAAATATTTTAAAAGTGCATCACACTCAATTATTATCCAAATGAATGGAAGAAAGCTTTCATAATTATACCCAAGCCAAGCAAATATCCCAATTTTTCCGGCAAATATAGATCAATTAGCCACATCAGCTCCTAGGGGGGGGGGACTTCTGAATAAAATATAAAACCACTAGAAGTACAATACAATCTCTAAATATTTGCACGGCTTTAAAAAAATGTCTCCGCACCCATTTTGTGCGGCAATTCTAAAAGGTTATCTGTGCAGCACTTTTTACAAAACTTTCTCTTCCCTTTTTTCCACGGGTTTAACACTCCTCCCTGTTATCCCCACTATTTAGTGACACTAAGGTTTTAAATAGCTTGTTTATATATTTTACTAAAACTGTTTTTTAAAAGAGCGCATGCGTTCTAAAACTGACTATATCTTCAATCAACCACGCCCCTTTGCTATAGTAATGAATGGTTACCAATTTAAAACTTTATCGCTTTTGAACTTATCCGAGTTACAAACAGCGCCATCTGTTGTATAAGGGCAAGTTTATAAAAATTAGGCAACTGTATTGCATACTTTAAACTAATCGAGGACTAATCTAGGAATCATCCTAGATGCTGAACTAAGATTTACCGAGCACGTCAAGACCTGTGCAGATCGGTCTTTGAAAAAATTAAATATCATTAAAAGCTTTTGTGGAACAGACTGAAGAGCCAGTCCCAAGACCTTAAACACAACATATACTTCGTTTATAAGACCGTTATGGAATATGCCTCTTTCATCTGGGTACATACTTCTAAGACTAGAAAAACTAGATAGATTCACGCAAGAGCCGCAAAGGTCGTTGTTGGAGCAGTGTCGCTCTGCTAACAACTTAGAGATCGTAAAAGAGTGTGGCCTTGGTTGCCTTGAGAAAAAAGAAGATATAACTTGATCAAATCCAAAAACAGGACTAGAAGTCGTATACCTGAACATATTGCTTGGAGAACCTTTGAAAATTATAATAGTAACACAAGATTAAAAAAATCTTTTCTATTGATCAGGAACCTCTTTTATCTGCTGGGTTTCCTAAGAAAACCACAATTGTAACAAGTCTATTAGAACCATGTACTAACAGTGAGCTCACTAATGTCATCAAAACAAAATGGCTCAAGACTATTGATAAGTATTCAAAAGATGATTTTGTGTTTGTCTATACATACGGTTCTTCTGATGAAACATTCTCGAATGGAAGTTCGGGGGTATTTATGACCACTTAAAGTGATACAATTTACTAACGAGTTATCGGTGCTGGTGCCATTGCCTCTCACTTCATTTATGAACTTCGTGCGAAAATTGAGGCTGTTGATTTATATGAGTCTCTCCCTATTCTGGAACAAGTTAAAGGTCTCGTCATTTTTTGTGATTCAAAAGCAGCCCTCCAGGCAATTTTAAATAGAGGTTCATGGATTACTGAAGAGATTTACTCTCGCCTGTTTAGAGTACAAGAGTTAAATAAAGTCTACTTTCTCCAATGGTTACCTGCACTTGTTAACATTACAGGCAATGAAAATGCGGATAAACTGGCGGAGGAGGCTAGAAATCTCAATAATAACAACTTTGTCAACGTTACCTTATTAGGCGCAAATGCTGTCGCAAATTTCATATTAAGAGAGAAGTCAATTCCTGTAAAGCCTCAACTCTGTAATATAAGTGGAGACCACTTAATAATAAAGACCTTTGCTAGGTTAAGAACAGGTCATTACAGAGGGATGGAGATTGATAGGGATGGTAGACGAACTTATAGGAATTGTGATAACTGTTTAGATACAGAGCTAACACCTGCTCATATTTTTGACTGTCCAGCTATTCTTACTGCCCTACAAGAAACAGGTTGTCCTGTTTTCGTCAACAAACCTCTATGCGGATAATATTGAACAGATTGCAAGAACAGTCATCTGAATCTATGGTAGTGTCTGATTTGGTCCCATCAGGACACAGCATCTCATCATCATGATATTTTAAACTTTTTTGTACTTGTAACTGTACTCAATTAGTGTGTGTAATAATTTAAAACTATTTGAGATAGCTGCCACAGTAATTTTTGTGTAGCAGCTTACAAAATGAGTAATATTTCTCTGCTTTAAAAGCTTGATTCACAAAATTACTCAGATGAATTATTTGTTAGAATTAAAATATTTCCTGTGTAATCAAAAAATGTACAAGTAATTAATTAACTTTGAAAATGAATGCATGCTCACAAAAATTTTACTTACAATCTTTTTCATCCGAAGCGTCATTGCAGTCTTCATACCCATCACAGCGGGAGACTTTAGGCCAGCAAGGACCATTATCACATTTAAAATGTTTATCAGTACATTTATTCAAATTTCCACCTGAAAAAATGATTTTTTCTTATTAAGTATATAGATTGCATTTAAATGCTTCTTTTTTTTTTTGTGAATGAGAAACTATTTTTTGATTGCTGTGATTTGAAGTACTTTTTGTTAGATGTAAAAGATATTGTAATAAAAAGTATTTTTCCTCTAAAAGGTATTTTTTGGGAGAAAAGAAATTAGACTACAAGTATATTACAACTCTCTTTAATTTAAAATTAAATACTATCACCAAAGTTTTATAAAAATATCTTAGAAGGCTGCTTTTGAAATTGGACATGTGTGTGATAAAGTGTATGTGAGAAGAAATCATCTATGCTTATTTGTAAAAAGCTACTTTCTTATAAAAAGGGAAATAAAGTATATAAAGAATTCTCTTCGGGTACTTCTAGTAATCTTTAAGGGAAAATACTTCTAATGAATTGTATGATTTAAGAACCTCTTTCTGTAAAGGAATTATGGCTTATGTAAGTAAAAGTTGCCATTTAAAGTTAAATTAATCTAGTTTGAAACAAGATAGTAGTAAGATGTGTTGGTGATAGCAGTAAGATGTGAGATATTTGACTTACATCTGGGAGAATAATAGTTTGAATTTTCAACGCATATGGGCATAGGTCTTGAAGCCTTGTTAACTGTGTCCAAAGAAGATAACCCATGCTTTTGCGTTGAGTATTTTATTTATGTATATGCTTTAGTTTTCAATGTAGTGATTCAAAAAAAAATATTGCACAAAAAAAAATTGCAGTAAATTATGATGCGGTAGATTAAGGCTTAATTAATATTTAATATACTACTACTGATATTATATCTATTTGAAAAAAAATCAGATAAAATCTATTGCACATCTAGCAGGTATACTGGATATTAACGAGACGTATTTGGGCAAATGGGCCTCGTAAACCATTTAATTAAGTTTTGGACTTAAATACTCCAACTGTGTAAAAGATAAAAATCAATAAACGGTGCATATAATTAATAAAAGAAAAACAATACTTACCCCACCAAGTAAGACCTTTGCAATACGCTTCATCGCTGCCATCTTCACAGTTCTCGTTTCCATTGCACCAATCATTCCTTTCAACACATTTTTCATCGTCACATGGAATTAGATCTTTAGAGCATTCCTCTAAAAATAATTCAATAGATTCAATGGTATTTTGAGGAATCAAATACAGCTAAATTTCACATCACTGTTTACCCTTTCTTATTAAAACCTCAAGTTATTATTTCTCAAAAATCCATTTACTTGAAATTCTGTCAATGTTATTAGAGTTTCGTAACGTGCGCAGAAATAGTTTTCTTCCATTGACTGCATATCGCGCATGGGTCCTGATGTCTTGTTTGTGAAGCATGTTAGCATGTGTAGAACTCGCATTGTTAACCAGTAAGTGGAATGGGGAGCATTGATAACCAGACTTAAATAACCAGCAAATTCCCCCGACTTTAACCCAATAGAGTATGTCGGGGATATACTCAGAAGAATCCTTCTATTCTGTGCAAACCTTATCTAAAATCCTAATGACTCGACAGCATGTCTTCTTTGAGAATGGGCACAGATCCTACAAAGTTTGATTGACGACCTGCTTTCAAGAATGAATTGTCGAGCCTGTGTCTCCAGTAGAGGTGGTCACACGTCCTACTGATAAATTTTTGCAATAAAACATTTTTTCGTACAAGTTGGGACATTACTGTTTAATACGGCTTGTTTGAAATCTAATTGTGTGTGTGTGCTGTTTTCCTCTATTGTTTTGTTCGGGATTACCATGTGACCTTTGAGAAAATTAAGGGTAGCGTGTGAGTTAAGAAATTAAATAATTGATTAATATTTACGTCACAGCTATTAGTTACTATATATATATTTACATAGAAGTTATTCATACTCTATTGATTATTTCAATGCTACAAAATGTTGTTTGTGAGGAAGGAGGTAAACACAGCCGATCTTCTCGGTGTTTCCGGCGGAATGTCTTCTCCACTGTCGGGGTGTGGAGCGGATCCTTTCTGAGACCTCGAATTATACTCGTAGTTTCGGCTTCAGGTCTTTACAGCAGTTGGGTTTCTCATGGTCATCGGTTTCGGTGTGGTGCCACAGAAAAGGACCCCGCAATATTTAGGAATGCACGTACGAGGGGTGCTCGTATGCATAGGAACGGTGTTATGCTATCCCCAAAGAAGAAGTCGATTTTGCATTTGTGAGGCGTGAAAACGTCACGGCCTTTTCTGTTCAACAACCTAAGCAAATTTCTTTACGTTTCATTAAATTGTTTTCATTTCAGTAACATTCTGCTATTTGTTACTTATTTTTTGAGACATAGTGTACGTAAGTGCAGAAGCGGAGTAGTGATGAAACTCGCAAAGTCTGCATTACTCCCTCCGAGGTTTCGGCATATGAATGGGACTCGATATGTGAGTTGGTGCAGAAGCTATTCCACAAATCCTAGACACAAATAAATGCCAAAGATACTTATTTATTAGTGAGTTTAAGATTATTAAGGGATGATCACCTATTACGCTAATCTAAAAAGAATTCAATTTTACTTATCTGTTACAAGTAGGATAGAATGCAGGTCACTGTTACAGAGTTTCATAACATTCCGCTGTTTGAAATTAAATTCAAAAAAATTCACAAGCACAAATGAAATTAATAAAGCAAATTAGTGCAGCTTTTTGGAAAGCAAAAAGAATATTCCGAGGTCATAAAATTGTGAACACAAAATAAACTTTTATTTCAACACAGCTGTAATCAGAAAATCTTACTTTGCGCAGCTAAGAATTCAGTAGAAATTAGCTCATTAAAACTGATAACTGAGAGATGAAGGCTGTATTAGATAAATAATGAAAATAGGGCGTTATTTTTCATTACTTTTTTTCACTTTTAAATTTCAGACTTATTTCAGCATGGATAAAAATTAAACGCATATAAGCAATATATAAAGTTACTTTTTTTGAGAAAAGGGTTACTATACAATACGAAATAATTCTATTTCTTTTTTAGAAAAGTAAAATTTTGTAACAAAATCAAAATATTTTTTCTAAGTTTATTCTAGTTCTGAATTGTGTCGATGGTTTATTAACGCCACACTCTAAAGTGAAGCGAGGATTTTTCGCAACGCATCTCATAATTTTGAATCTCAGTCAAGTGACGAGGACGACACCTGAAAACTGCCATCTTTCTCTCAAAACTTCTACACCAAACCAAAGAGAGTATTTTGAATTTCGGCGTATTTAACGTGTATCATCTCCTCTACATGGTGGGTCTTCAGTGGCTCTAGTACTTGACCCCACTCCTCGACAACTCCAGCTATGAATTTGTGACTGACAGTTTGGCAACGACGGCTACTCCTCTAATTCTAAGGGATTTCAGACAGCTTAAGTAAAATAAATAAATAAACACTTCAGTTCGTAAACGAGCATCCCCTTCCCAATCAGCACAAACTTATTCAATAATATCAAAAATTCCACTTTAAAATTTTTTATAATAAAAAGATAAAAATCTAAAACTAAGCCATCAAAATGATTTCCCCCGCTGTTTAAAAGTGATCTACGGTGTGCAATAGGTAAATACAAGAAAGAACCATTTTCGAAGCTTATGTATTAAATAGCTCGTTTTAAGCTATATGTATGGGATTATAGTTGGTTTAAAATGTTTAACAATTGTATGTGCATTCCGATAAGACGATAAGACTATCTTTTAATATGAAATAGGATTTTAACATTATCACAGCAAAAATGATAAATTGGCAATGGGATGGTAATTTTTAAGTTTTCACAACAACTTTTAAATCTTGGTATAGATTCCATCAATTTTGTTTGTAATTTCTGCATCGATGTTTCTCCATTCTTCTGTGATTATTGTTTTTAGTTCACATTTTGTTTTTACGTGTCATGTCTTCTTAGTCTAAGTTCAAATTCCCACCAAATATGTTCTATTGGGCTTAAATCAGGTGGTTGGGGACAGTAAAAGAGATATCAGAGGCGCATGTTAAGAGTAGTACGATGGAAGCCATTATCTCATTAAAAAATGAATTTGTTTCCAATACCCAAAGTTTGGGCGGATAATTTCAAATTGTTCTTTGAAAAAAATTTTAATAAATCTCATGGTGCACAATGCCATCAAAAAATACGAAAATACATTATCTTGAAGCCGATATACATCGCCTCCCCCCACAAGAGGACATTTACTATCATGTTTCCCTGTTCCAACTAAATTCTTGGGATTAAGTTCCTTGTTTTTTTCCTCCGAACTATTATACTCCTGTTTGAACCAAAAATATTGAATTTGCAGTCATCTCAATAAATGTTTTGTCAATGTTGAATTTTCTGAAACCTTATTCCGGTATATTAATTTTTATTAGTCAAAAATATACTAAATTTTTTTGAACATTTTAAGTGTACGAACACTTTTGAGAATCACTGTGTGTATATATATACACTGCTGGCCACCGTAAATACAACACCCTGAAGGAAGAACGCAAATAACATGAAATTTACAACATGCATTAGAGGAGGTGAGATATGCAAATGATTAGAACTTCAGCGCAGACACACATCACGCACGCCTGTGGCGCCACCTCAAAACGCTGTTTAAGGCTTGGAGATTTCGACGATTTCCAGATCGGCAATTGTGTTTTTCTTGTGGTTTTTTTCAAAAAAACGATCAGTTATGTCTCGTAGAAAACAGCGATCAGCTTTTGATCAAGTATCCGAGTTCGACAGAGGAACGATAGTGGCCTATCGAGATTGTGGATTATCTTTCAGGGAAATCGGTAGTCGTATTGGATTAAACCAAACAACTGTAATGCGGATATGTGACCGTTGGATGCAGGAGGGTATGATGGACCGACGTGGTCGATCGCATCCACCTCAGTGCAACACTTCATATGAGGACAGGTAAATTGTGCGCACGGCAGTGACGGATCGCTCAGTCACAGCATGAACCATAGCACAGCACAATGAGTCTGTAACGCATTATTCAGTATCTGCGCGTACCATTCGACGCTGTTTCCAGCAGAGTGGTCTGTCCGCAAGACTTCCATTGCTTGGACGCAGAACCATAGAAGTCTCCGCGGCCAACGGTGCGATGAAAGAAGAATGTGGGTGGCAGAATGGAATGAAGTTGTCTTTACTGACGAGTCACACATCTGTCTGCAACACCACGATGGTCGGATTCGAGTCTGGAGACACCGTGGAGAGAGGATGCTGAACAGCTGTGTTATGCACCGCCACACTGGTCCTGCACCGGGTATTATGGTATGGGGCGGTATTGGATATCACTCTCGCACTCCTCTAGTACGCATTGCCGGTACTTTAAACAGCTAGCGCTACATCTTCGAGGTGTTGGAGCCAGTTGTCCTTCCTTACCTTCAGGGCTTGACGACAGCCATATTTCAACAGGAAAATGCGCGACCACACGTAGCACGCATTGTCCAAAGTTTCTTCGTCAATCACCAGATTGAATTGCTTCCCTGGCCGGCTCGCTCTCCGGATCTTTCGCCGATAGAAAACATGTGGTCCATGGTTGCTCAACGACTGACCCAGATTACACCCCAGCTGCCACACCAGATCAACTTTGCCAACGTGTGGAAGCTGCTTGGTCTGCTGTACCCCAGGAACACATCCAAAGTCTCTTTGAATCAATGCCGAGGCATGAGGCACCGGTGATCTCCAACAATGGCGGCTACTCTGGCTACTGATTCTGGCAGGAACCACACTTCACAGAAGTCTATAAATTGAATCATTGGATACTTGGTCAACATGTTATCTACAAAATAAATTTTGTTGTGCTATCTCTTGTCTTTCTTGGTGTTGCATTTACGATGACCAGCTGTGTATATATATAAAGCAACTTTAAAATTAAAAAAATAGTTTTTTTTTAAAATTTAAATGTGATTTATCGGAGGAAATATTGATTATTTCCCTTTAAGTAAAATTTTGGAAATTCAGCTACAGCTTCTTACAAATTTCTGAAATATCCGATCAATGAGTATAATTTCAAACCACATGAGTATAATTTCAAACTTATTCCATGTAAGATGTTTTTTTTTTCCATATAATCACGCAATTTTTAAACTATATAACTTTTGCACCCGATATTGTTACTGAGCATGAACAATGTTTGATGCACAAAAATATTCGATATTAAATTTATGTAATTAAAGTTTCATATTATAGTTCACCAGTTTAAAAATTGAACAATTAAGTTTTTCTATCAAATTATTTGAAAACGTCAAAAAGGAAAAACTTTTTAGTGGGGTTGATAACATGTCTGTTTTTAGAAATATTTAAACTGCTTTTAAAATCGAAGGGATAAAAATGTACATTTTTAATAATTTTACTCCAGATATTTCTTAAAGATAATAATTTGGAGAGATATATATTTATTATAAATGAGGAAATTAATACTTAATTGGTGAATTATATTATTTAAAAGTGATTCATATATTTTTTTTTAAAATGGAAAATTTAAACTATTACTAAAAAAAAACACTACTTCTTTTGTTATTCAACCTGGTTACAACAACGAATCCTTGCACTTTATTTACTGAAAGAAAAAAAAAGCATACTTTTTGTTAGTAAAATGAGCAGAAAATAGTTCAGCAAATAATTCGCAAACGATATCCGATGACAAAGTAAAGCGATGTCGATGTAATAAAAACGTCAGCTTCTCTCTTTTGAGAAAACGATGTCCGAAGGCAGACTAATGCTTTGTGGACACAATAAAAACGTCAGCTTCCTAAATGAAGGCGGTGTTTGTAGACAAGTTAAAGCCAAGCGTCAGCATCCTAACCAAGGATGGTTTCCTAAGACAGGGTAAAGCTATGCGTCAGCACCCTAAGCAAGCACGGTTTCTTAAGACAGGGTAAAGCTACGCGTCCGCACCCTAAGTTAGGACAGTTTCCTGAGACAGGGTAAAGCAATGCGTCAGCATCCTAAGTGAGGACGATCTCAAAAGACAGGGTAACGGTATATGGATACAATAAAAACGTGAGCTTCCCAAGCGAAGACGGTTTCTTTAGACAAGGCAAAGATATGTTTATTCAATAAAAATGTTAGATTCCACCGTTTTTGTTCAGAAAGGCTTTAATGATATAATCGGTACGCAATGGTATAGTATTAGAGCTTGTTTTTTAATTATTTCTAGACAGTTTTAAGTTAATAGATGGTTTAGTGTAGTGGTACATTTTTTGATTTCATCAACATATTTTTAAAACAAAGTGGTTGAACTATTAAAGACTGTACATGCTATGTGTGTTAACTTTCTTTATCTAATTAAAATAGAAACGAAATATTTAAATCCGGATAATCAAATGTTCATTTCAAATCTTACAGCTTTTAAGGGTTCCAGGGCATATTCGAAATAGTAAAATACCAAATTTAGACTCAATTTATTTGTGTATATTTTTAATATTTCTAATAGAGCTTATACTTCCTGTATGCCTATAATAATACTTTAGTTTCTTTCCAGAACTACAATAACCTTTTTTTAACTCAAAAGTTTTTTTCTTTTTAGTTGCAGATGGATATAAATGTTAGTATCTCGTGATATATATTTTCATTTAGATACCATTTTTTTAAATAATATTGCTTAAATATGTAAAATATTTTACACACACACACACATATATATATATATATATATATTCTTATGTAAAACTACTTTTTAAATATTTGGAACTGTTTAGAGAAAAAATGTTTTGGTTCATTATATGCACAAGCATCTTTTATAAAGGTATAACAAATTTGGAAGAATATAGTGCTGTTCAATTGTATACTAATTTAATATTAGGTCGTTACCCTTCAAATTGTTTCTAATTTTCGCCAAGATGGGGTATTACATTACGATATAGTTATATTGATTTTTATCGTTTGATAATATGTTTGCTTAAGAGTTTACTTCTGGATCCTTACTTCTTTGGTTTACTTTTATTGTGGTAACCCTACTAATCTAGTTCAATTCGATTTTTTTTAAAAAAAATATTTAACCATTTTTATATTGGACGAAATTTTGTTGTATTCTATTTTTAACACGCTTTTATAAGTTTCACTTGCATGTAACGGAATTTTGGAACTCGATTTTCACCCACTTAAAAAGGTCAGATTAATTCGAAATTTTGCACACTTGTCAAGGACCGATGACAATACAATAATTTCATAATTTTGTTCCATTGTCCTTATCAGGATCATCAGGAATCCCGATAATCAGATTTGGCGACAACAAAATATACCACTTACAGATTTGGCAACTTATTGCACATACAATTTTCAGATTTGGCGACGAATTCCATATACCATTTCCAGATTTCGCAACTAATTCCAGATTTAGCGACTAAAAGAAAAAGGTGTAACCCTACAGCGAGTGTTTTTAATTTAAAGCTAATTTATATGCAAGTATAAAATACACTCGTGGTTTATAAAAATAAAACAAACAAAAAAAGTGTTCTGTATGTGAGAAAGTGGAGGGTGGGTGTGTGTTATCAAATACTTACTATAATATAAAAAATTTTCTGAAAATGAAAATACAAAAAAATGCTCGTGATGTGAAAAAAATAATTTATGTTTTAACTGCTAAATATTTTTTTATTTTTATAAAGCAATACGTTTAGAAGTGATTATACGAATTAACATTATAGCAATAGGTTTAAAAGGTGAGAATACGATTGACATTTAATATTACCATGTTTTTATTAACTCGCTTTCTTTAATGTCTGTCCAGGTGAAATTTTTTAATTGATTTTAAACTGTGTGACTTTTCGTTGAGCTAGAGACTTGAACTTTGGACCATATCTCAGAAGTGGATGACAATGCATGAAATTGTGAAAAAAGAAGGGGAAAAAACGAAAAGGAGGAATTTTTTATACTTTTTAGTCATGCTTTTTAGACATGGTACAATAAAAATTTTTTTAATTCGAACGTTTTTACTTCTTACCACACATTTTATTTGTTTGACTTGTTCTATAGAGACGGAATCTAATATAACGATACGGGACTCATCCGAGGCCCCGTAAACAGAGAGAATAAATACACTTCAGACCCTTTAATTAAAATCCATTGAAGAGCAAAACTTATTCCAACAGCCACGTAATTCTGGCTCCAAATATCAAACTCAAGGATAAATTCAACTATGAATAAATGACAGTTTAAAAAACTAAAAACACGCTTTTATTGTAGATCGAACTAAAAAATGAAAAATAAATTATAATTTTTAAAAAAATTAAAGAACCGCTTTTATATTGAATCGAACTAAAAAGTAAAAAAATAATTCTTAATATAAGAATAAAATGATGAACGAGAAAATTAATGTCATTGGGGTAAAAGCGTGGGGTGAAATTTCGGAATTGAAAGAAGTTAGAAACTATAACAATTGATATATTTATGGAACACCCCACGCTTTTACCCCAATGACATTAATTTTCTCGTTCATCATTTTATTTTTATATTAAGAATTATTTTTTTACTTTTTAGTTCGATTCAGTATAAAAGCGTGTTCTTTAGTTTTTTTAAATTATAATTTATTGTTATTTACGTTGGATAATGGATATCTCAGAAATTACTGGTGATTATCAGAATTCTTTTTTTTTTCTTTCAAAAAGAATATGAGAGAGCTCCGTGTTAAATTATTACGAATTATTTGGTTTAACAAATTCGCTCTTTTGGTCAGTTTTATTTTTTTAAGGGATTAAATTTCAATTTTTTAATCTTAGCTGAGATTTTACTGATTTCGCCCAGTGTTTGAATTTTTTACTGTGGATCTTAGTGAGTGAATTCCAACTGACACAATGATAAATCTGTCAGACAGAATTCTTTTTAATGGTAGTAAATTGTGAATTTCTACAGTTTAATTTTAAAAAAATGATTTCCTAATTTTTTTTCACATCCCATAACAAAGTCGCTTTTTTAGTTTTTAATTCTTCTTTTGACTTCAATTTATTTATTTTAAAATTTTTTACTCTGCTTTTGCTCCTTTTAATTTCTTTTTCTTTCGTCAATTTGAAATTCCACCTTCAGTATCTTAATCCTGATATTTATACTTATTCTCGCTGTTTCACATGGAAAATGTAAGTAAATTCCTTCTTATTCCATTTTTTAAATCTTTTTAATTAGTAGTAATTCTACAGTTCTCTGTTGTTTCATTAAGTTTAAGTAATATTTTTTTTTTCACAACTCGTTTTTTTAAGTGTGAGGCGGCCATCTTGAATAAAATCTGCATTCCATCTAAAGCGTATTTGGCGTTATTTTAATCATGCCTAATACATAGTGGAACATAAATTTAGAAGAATTAAATATTGCATTTAAAAAATACATGTACACTTGAAATAAACGCGACAAATGAATTTTACTTATGTTGACACCGACATATGAATTCGAATAAGTACGAATCTATATCTTGTCGTGCAGTTAATTACGTTTAGTTTCTTATTTCGCTAAACTCCATAGTCTTTCAAGTAAGAGTACTTAAGTATTAGACCGTATTTATCGAAACATTTCATTGCGTTCGCTTCCCTAGAAAATGAGTTCCCAATATTAATTTTTTTTTCATAACAAAATAAGAAGAGAATAATACCGAGGAATTAACGAATTTAAAACAATATTATCTTCGATCAATAGTATTGTGCTAGAAAATGTGCGAGAACAGTAAAAACTATAAAAAAGAGTAATTTTTGAGCCCGCGCTAATAAAATTATAGCGTTTGAACAAACGTATGAATGTTTTTCCTTTATTGGTGGCAGATCGAGGCATTTTTTGATTCGACGTTCTTATAAGTAAATACCCATATTTTTCACGTATTGTAGTATACATATATTATACTTATCTCAATCACACACATCAGTATAGATATTTATCATTATATTAATACATTTGTTGGTGCTTTGCCTCAAAATTACAATTATGTTAGAAGAAAATATTTTTAAAAAGTATTGTTTGAAAAAATTAATTTTTTTTTTGGCGGCACATGTAGCTTTTGTTATTTTTTTTTCAATACTCTTGTTTATCATAGTACTTCTCAATTCAGGTTAATAGAATTCAATATAAACCTTTTTTTATTTGTTTTGATAGATATTTTGCCGATTCTGTTCATACTAATTTAGTTTCTTCTTCCTTTGAAGGCTATCTAATATATGATATTTATGGTAGTAAAAGGCTTTATATATATACATATGATACTTAATTTTACTCTAATTATTTATTTGTTTCCTGTTGTCCCACAACCTGAAGGAGCATAAACTTGCTACTGCTATCATTTTTCTGTTATAATTTTTATTCAGATTTTCATACATTAATTCTTATTTTTCTTTTTAGAATGCCAATTTTTCTCTTCTAGCTTCAAATAGGGTTTCTTTTTAATAATTCGTTGTGTGCTTTGTGTGAGGCTAAACTGCATTTCTTTTAAAATTATGTGTGAGCACTCATTAAAAAAAAATCATTTAAAATTTTTGGAAACACTATTTTGGACGGGCTGAACCCTCATTAAAAAAATTATTCTTTCTACAGCATTTATTGATGAGCACCTGTTATTCGTGCAAATAACAGGTACTTCAATTATTCAGAATTAAAAATGAGAAACTGTGATCCTCATCTGCAAGCAACATTAAGTTTGTAATATAATGTTAGTTTATTTGTCATTGACATGGAAATTTAAACCTCAATATTTATTCCTAGGATTCACATAAAATCCTTTTTTTTTTTTTTTTTTTTTTTGCAGAATTCCTTTTTAAACTAGCTGATATGGGTACTTGTAATTGAATTCGAGGTGTTTTTTTTTCAAAAATTATTTATTATTACAAAATATTTTTCTCGGTAGTTCTTTCTGGAAGGAATTTGTATTACAAATTATTTTCTTGAACTGTAGGAGTCGTATAACAACGGACCGAGACTATTAAAGTGGCAAAATAAGATTCTTAAAAATGGCATGATAAATTTATAGAATTGATTTTCAAGGAAAATAAATTCTTCTTTATAAGATTCTTCTCTCAATTAATCGCTTGATGATTGTATTAGAGAATTACAAGATACCAATTTCTTTGATATTTATTATCAAACTTTCAAGATATAACGTTTTTAATATACAGATTTATTATGTTTACACCAATTGTAATTTCATCAATTATTTACCAATTCGATAATTGATACGAAAAGAAACCTTAAGAAAAGTTTATTTGTTGGATTGCAAATATTTTGAGACAATTTTTTTATTTAGTCCTTCGCGGTTACATTCACAATATTCCTTAACTTTCTGCGAAGATGAGGATGATGGGACCTCCAAAACTCCTCATAAAACTCAAAACTTCTCAAAAATTCAAAAAATATACATGTATGCATATACATTTTTTTTAATTTAGCAATATTTAAGACATTGCTCATGATTACTGCTCTTCGCTCAACACACAGTCCACAATGTTCATCATAATTTGTCTAAGTGAAGTTAAATGCTAAATAATTACACTAGGCAACATCAAAATTGTTTCGGGTTCAAAAATAGTTTATTATGAAGTATTTTGTCCTACTATACACGAAAATCACTATAAAAATTTCAGATTAGCTCTTGTTTTTAAGAATCAGAACTCCTCGCTATTCATAAATATACTGCTGACCACTGTAAATGCAACACCCTGAAGGAAGCACGCAAATAACATGAAATTTACAGCATGCATTAGCGGAGGTGAGATATGCAAATGATTAGAATTTCAGCACAGACACACATCACGCACGCCTGTGGCGCCACCTCAAAGTGCTATTTAAGGCTTGGCGATTTCGACGATTTCCAGTTCGGCAATTGTGTTTTTCGTGTGGTTTTTTCAAAAAACGATCAGTTATGTCTCGTAGAAAACAGCGATCAGCTTTTGATCCAGTATCCGAGTTCGACAGAGGAACGGTAGTGGCCTATCGAGATTGTGGATTATCTTTCAGGGAAATCGGTAGTCGTATTGGATGAAACCAAACAACTGCAATGCGGATATGTGACCGTTGGATGCAGGATGGTACGACGGACCGACGTGGTCGATCGCATCCACCTCAGTACACCATTTCACGTGAAGATAGGCAAATTGTGCGTATGACAGTGACGGATCGCTCAGTCACATCACGAACCATAGCACAGCACATTGAGTCTGTAACGCATCATTCAGTATCTGCGCGTACCATTCAACACCGTTTACAGCAGAGTTGTCTGTCCGCAAGACTTTCATTGCTTGGTCTACCCTTGACGCAGAACCACAGACGTCTCCGCCGCCAATGGTGCGATTAAAGAAGGATGTGGGTGGCAGAATGGAATGAAGTTGTCTTTACTGGCATCACGCATCTGTCTGCAACATCACGATGGTTGGATTCGAGTCTGGAGACACCGTGGAGAGAGGATGCTGAACAGCTGCGTTATGCACCACCACACTGGCCCTGTACCGGGTATTATGGTATGGGGTGGTATTGGATATCACTCTCGCACTCCTCTAGTATGCATTGCCGGTACTTTAAACAGCTAGCGCTACATCTTCGAGGTGTTGGAGCCAGTTGTCCTTCCTTACCTTCAGGGCTTGACGACAGCCATATTTCAACAGGATAATGCGTGACCATACGTGGCACACATTGTCCAAAGTTTCTTCGTCAATCACCAGATTGAATTGCTTCCCTGGCCGTTTCGCTCACCGAATCTTTCACCGATAGAAAACATGTGGTCCATGGTTGCTCAACGACTGACCCAGATTATACCCCCAACTGCCACACCAGATCAACTTTGCCAACGTGTGGAAGTTGCTTGGTCTGCTGTACCCCAGGAACACATCCAAAGTCTCTTTGAATCAATGCCGAGGCGTGTGGCAGCGGTGATCTCAAACAATGGCGGCTACTCTGGCTACTGATTTTGGCAGGAACCACACTTCATAGAAGTCTATAAATTTAATAATTTGATACTTGGTCAACATGTTATCTACAAAATAAATTTTGTTGTGCTATCTCTTGTCTTTCTTGGTGTTGCATTTACGGTGGCCAGCATTGTAGCTGTATTTTTACTCAACTTTATTTTTTGTGTATAATCTTTTTGATGTTCATTTGAGTGGGTAGAGGGAAACTCTTGCCTCAAGATCAATTTTTCAATTCAACGAAAGGCGTATAACCACGCCACCTTTCTTCAGGTGTGTTTTGAGTGTAACCTAGAGCATCAGTTGAACAAAGAACAGTGAATACTGCACGGTTCAAGTAATATTCTCTGTTTTTCGACTTACAACTCAAGGTAAATCAATTCAACTATATTTAGGTCTCAAAAACTGCTTGTACCTGTTACGTGGAATATCTACGCTGTACCATATCACCCAAATTTTTCCATTTTCTGCATTGAGATCAGAATTCCACGGAACTGTGTTAATAACCCCTACAATTTTTGTTACGTTTGTGCCGAAATGATTTTTGCAGCCCCGAAGCGAACCATCAGCCCAGTTGTAAAAACAGCTTACTTCCTTTACTTCAGAGTGAAAGAAGGTGAACTGGATAAACCATGGGCCCAACATGTATGTTGTAACTTTTGCTCAGTGAGACTGCGAGAGTGGCTGGGTGGGAAAAAACGCGCAATGCAGTTTGCTGTACCTATAGTGTGGTGTGAGCCAACTAACCATGTAGACAATTGTTATTTCTGTATGGCACCCCCATGAACATGGGTTGGTGAAGAAAGTAGAAAGACCGTTTGCAGTATCCATGCATTCCATGAGCCATTCAGCCGGTTACTCACTCAGCTGATATGCCAATTCTTAACCCACCTAAGAGTATGAGATTGTAAAGGATTATGTTGAAGAAGAAGAATTCATTAGACCTGGAACATCCCATGACCCAGATTTCGAGGCTGAAGATTTAAATGAACCCCACAGAATAAATCAAGCACAATTGAGTGACCTCGTAAGAGATCTTGACTTGCCAAAGCAGAAGGCACAGCTTTTGGCATCCAAACTATAACAATGGAGTCTACTTCTACCAGGCATCAAGATTGCAGAGTACAGGACTAGGGAAAAGAATCTTCTTCATTTGTTTGAGAAAAAAGAACATCTTATTATTTGTATTGATGTCAACAGCTTGATGAATTTCATGAGCATCAGTTATGATCTAAATAACTGGTAATTGTTTATAGACTCTTCCAAGCTTAGTTTGAAAGCAGTGTTACTTCTAGAGAGTTAATAAAATATGAGGATCATAAATGATAGATCTGTGGTGACCTGAGAGTCATTGCTTTACTCATTGGAATGCAGTTATGCTATACCAAGCACTGCTGCTTTGTTTGTGGTATAGTAGAGATCAAAAATCGACTACATACAAGACAAATGGCCGTCTAAAAATCTGAAATCGGATGAGAGAAATGTCCAAAATGACATTCTGCTTCCATCCCTGCACATTAAGCTGGTATTCATGAAGAATGTTTGAAATCCATGTACAAGGATGGAGAAGCTTTCAAATACCTTAGATCGAAATTCCCAAGAATCTTCAGGAGCCCACAAATACACAAAAATCTGAAGGGCCCCGCTTTGGATCAAATTCTGGAAGGGAAAGAGAAAAGAGCCTGTTAAGCCTTTATAAGTGGATTTCTACGCAGCAAAAAAGATGAGAACTATCAACAGCTGGTGAAAGAACTCCTACAAAGTTTGCATGACCTAGGATGCAATATGTCTCTAAAGCTGCACTTTTTACATTCCCATCTTGATTTTTCCCTAACTGTGGAATTGTAAGCGATGTGAACACGGTGAAAGGTTTCATCAAGATATCGCAGCAATGGAATATATATATCAAGATCGTCGGGATGAGTCAATGCTCGCAGACTACTGCTGGTCTGTTATAAGGAATATTCTGGCTTCGACATACAAGAGGCAATTCAAAAAGAAATGTTCACAGAAAATAAACTGAAAAGTACTACTGATTTCTGATATGATCATTGTTTCTTAAAACATGACTTATTGTATTGTATTTATTAGTTAGTAATGTTTTATTCTCCAAATTTACCAATAAATTGATGGATGAGTTGTGGTATGTATCTTAAAAATAAGAGCTAATAAATAAATTTCATTTGCTTATTCGTTTTTCTTCAACCCAAAATTAGTAAGAATAGGCTATTCAAAACTAGGAAACAGACAAAAAGTTGTTTTTTGTTGCCTAGTGTTATCGCTACGCTTTTATCTTTATTTATTGAAGAACAAATATTTGGATGAAACCTCTGATGGAAATACTCGTATATTGTTTATTACTGATTATCTCAGCTTAGAGAGTGCCAATATTGTAATTTACCATCGTTGATGTTGACTTCTGTTAATTTCTTTTCAATTCACTGGTTCTTAAACATGTAACCATTCTAAAAATTCTATTAATTCAGTTAAAAATATTTATAAAAGAATATCAAAAAATACTTTACTAAAATGGCAGTGTACATGATATTGATTAAGAAATGAACAATAATTAGCGTCGAAGTTTGAAACTACACTACGGCCGTTGGCGAAGGACCTTTCAATTTTGAGACAAAGCCAAGTGATGGGGACGACGTCTTGATGGTCCCAGACTCTCTAAACTTCCACAACACCTCAACGTGAGGACTTAGAGTGTTGAAACGTTGAACGTACCTCAGCTTCTACACAGGAAAGGTGTTTATAGCTGTCAGGACTTGAACCCGCAATTCAAAAGCACTTGTCATGAGTTTGTTATTAGAAACATTTAGATACCGGGGCCCTTGAGTGACTAGAGATGCTAAAGAAAAATCCAGCTTTATTCTTACACAACAGAAATATTCAAAAATAGTGTTATTTATAGTGAAAATAGTGTGAACTATGTATCTTTATTAGTAATAATTAAAAAAAATAGCACA
Source organism: Trichonephila clavata (assembly GCA_019973975.1). Lineage (NCBI taxonomy): Eukaryota > Metazoa > Arthropoda > Arachnida > Araneae > Nephilidae > Trichonephila > Trichonephila clavata. The sequence goes on along the minus strand of BMAO01027797.1, from coordinate 13,639 downwards.
TTATACAAGTATTTAAACTTCTAGAATCATTTCCAAAAACAAAGTTATTCGAAAACCTACAGCGCATAACATCTTTGATGCTAGTTGCTGTACGATAAATAATTCACAAATAAACTTACCAGTTAACACGATTTCTCTGAAACTTCTTAAACATTTGAAGCAATATAAATTAAACTGAAATTTAACAATTACGGATTTCTTCATTTATTACTAATCACGAATTAAAATAATAACAATAGAAATTATTATATTCATATTTCGTTTCAATTTCGAGTGCAGTTATTGTTATTATAATACTTTTACGTATAGTAAGTAATCATCAGATGTCCTTTAACGCTTTTTAACATTCGTTTTTTTAAATAGACTCCCACTGGTTTTGAAAACTGACTGAAGAATTTTTTTTTCAAAATGAGGCAAATAAAATGTTTTTTTCCCCAATAACAATGCTAATCAAAAACGTTTGTGGAAGATTATGGTGCACTAGAGCAAAACACACACACACACACACCATTTTTAATCAATATCTAAAAATACTTTATGAGATACAAGGGACAATGATGGATGTTTACGCATGTAACACTAAAGAGGGGGAAAAGCTTATTTGTTACTTTATCTTACATGTGCGCATTAATTCTTTAGGGACTACAAAATAAATTGAAACTGAAAATAGCGATCGCTTTTAATGTTTTAACACGAAATGAAGATTCTCCAGCTCTATTTAGCTCCAGCATTCATACAGATAAGAGAGAAATTGATCTGTGTAGAAATGTTGGAGCTAAATAAATAGTTCCGAAATCAAATTGCCACAAATTCCCTCATTGTTTTTTTATCGAAAAAAGTAATCTGTTTTTTTCTACTGTATTTCTTCTAAAAAATACAGTAGAATTATTCTACTCTATTTCTTCTAAAAAAAGGCATGAAACACAAATGATCTTTTATCACTTTTATTGGGATTAATTTCCGCCATAGTGAATCCCCTGCAATGGCTCCCAAGATTGCATTTGCAAAGAATTAAAAGTCGTAACAAATTGCGTAAAAAAATGAGGCTGTCCGAAACCGTATATTTTTTTTAAAGTTTTCCCCGTGGTACGTGTGACTTGCGTTGGGAAGCAAGGATTTAGATATTACGTGTTTGTACAAACTTAATAAAGAATGTGAAGCTGTTTTGCATACACAACTTATAATTTTCTTTTCCATCTTTTAACTCGTGAAACCCCTAGGTTTGGGATTCATGGAACCCCAAGGTTCCACGGAACACCGTTTGAAGACCACTGACGTAGAACATCTTTACCGCCTAGGTAGGTTCAGATTAATAATAATTTGTTTTTCTCTAAAGAGAGAACCTCAATCCAGCCTAATTTATATACCATGTTTCCTTTCCCTCTCAATATACTTTAATTTAAACAAATTCATCACAAATAGACTCTCTTCTTCTAGAATAAAATTTTTTTGTAATTGTTTCACGAGTATTTTTCTACACTTTCCCTAGAATCTGTTTCTTTGCCTTCACATTAAAAATACTTAAGGTATCCGAGACTACTTGCCACAACTTCTTTTTTTATTTTTTTTAATGGAGATATGGGGATTTTTTTGTTGTTTTTAGATTTGTTCAGTACATTTTAAGAAAAATGTGCCAAAAAAAACAAAAGAAACTGTTAAAAAAAACTGTTAAAAAACTGTTATTACTAAAAGGGAAAAAAAATGTTAAAGATTTACGAAAAATAACACATATATATAAACGCGGCCCATTCTATACCAAAAGTTTATGAATAAATTTTCAATTTTTCAATTCTGATGTGTTGCTATGTTATTCATTTTTGAAATAACCTCCAGGATAAGAAATATTTTAATTTTTATAAACTAGAGCACTTTATCTCGGATACTATATGAAATTGCTTAAATAACAATGATTATATTAACATAAGGATGGGACTGTAAATTTTGTAACAAAACAGGGATTGATAATTCTGAAGGTTAAAACACTTCTACTATTATACAGAACATGCACAAAAAATTTCAGTTGGTTTTTTTCAAAACTTTTTAACAATCCCTGGTTCCGTTTGAGCATTTTCGGAAAAACATATTTCAAGCAAAGCACGTTTTAAAATATGACATCTTGCTTAAAGTAATGGCTTTTACTAAAATACTTGCAGTTTCTGTTCTAGTGAACGGAAAATAATAAACTTGGTATTTTTATAAAGCTAATTAATGCCCAAGAAAATAAAATCATAAAAAAATTTGTCAATTTTTGGAAAATTCACAATTTTAGGGTAGTTGGATACTTTAAAGGTTACAGACTACTTTATAAAACGTGATTTTGAAAATGCATATAAATTAATATTTTTTTATATATTTAGAGTCTGTTGAGTTAGAATGTGCATGCAAAATTGTTTTAAAGATATTATTACTCAAAAAAAAACTGTTTAAATCAGGGCTTTGAACCGAAAACCGGAAAAAATCGTTATTTTGGTTGGAACGAAAACCGAAACTGAACCGAAAAAAAGATATCGGTTTATTTCGGTTTGATATATCTTCAGTTATTTTATTACTGTAACCAACTTACCAAAATTTTCTAATTTAACTTCAATTATATAATTATATATATATCATCATTACATGCACATTACTTCTCGATTTCCTGTTTTGATGTACTTTGCTCTAGTACGCTTCTATTTCAGTTTCCCATGAAACAATTTGTAGAAGGCAGGTTTAATTCAGTTGGATAAACTAGAATTTTTTAAGAAAATTATCAATCTGAGTTATATTTTTCGCATCTCAACATGCGATGCGTCTAAATAGTCTTTACAACATGCCCACGGATGTTTGTAAAGACTATTTAGGTAGACAAATCATAATCATGAACCTAGTTGTCAAATGCGATTTTTATCATGGATAACAGAGGCAATTCTCGCCGTTTTCTGCTCACCGCTCGTATCGAACGTGTTGGTTTTAATTGTATCAATTCACACAGAGTACCAATTAAAAAAAGAATGAAATCTTCGAAATTTTGATCGAATTATATTTTTAGTGTGAATAAGAAAGTACATAAAATAAAATTATTCATTCGAACTGTTAAACAACTAAGTAAAAACTGTTAGTTTTGGCTGAACGAAAACCGGAATTGAACCGATATGTACTTATTCAGTTGAACTGGAACGAAAAAATTTACAGTTCAAAGCCCCGATTTAAATACAATTTTTTAGCAAAATAAAGGAAGAAAAAATTACATATTTTCAAAACATTCTCCTTTTATGAAAAATGCTTCTATAATAATATTTTGCCTATAAAGATTTCTACATAGAGTTTTACTAAAATGTTAGAAATATATATTTTAAAAGTGGATTTATTCGTATTTAATAATTACAGAGTAGAAAAATCTTAACAAAAAAAACCCCTTTAATAAAACTGAAAATAATGTGAATTTTTCAAAAAATTTTGTTCTATCTCGGTATATAGAAATCGTAGCTATATGTAGGTAAAATATTATTATTACAGAAGCATTTTTCGTAAAAGGAGAATATTTGAAGATGAGCCATCGTTTCTTCATTTGTTGCCAAAAAAAAAAAAGAAATACATTTCATTAATTTTTCCTATAATAATATTCTGAAAGACAATTTTATATGTATATTCTAATTCAACTGACACTAAATATCAAAACAAATAATTCATTTATATGTTTTTTCAAAATCATGATTCCTAATATAGTCAGTCTCACCTTAAACAGGGCACTTGAAATAATTTACTGATTCTGTGGGATATATTTCAATTACAACTTAAATTAATGGAATTTATACGACTTCAAATTAAAATTCTGCTGAAAAGTTATGCATTTCCTAAGTTGTCGCTTCGTGAGAACTAAGCAATCTGTTCATAAACGAACAACAAAATTTATCATTTGAACAAAACTATAAAGTCTAAAAATGTAAGCAAGTACTCTGACTACTTACCCGATTTTGCGGCTTCAATGTGAAGCAAAATATAAATCAACAAACATCCCCAAAATATCGGACGAAACATTTTTCATTGACCACTCGATATCGGTCCAGAAAACGGACTGATAACGCCTTTTTCTCAATTCCATATATGTGCTGTATCTCTGTTGCATCAGTGTTCATACGCGGGTTATTTGATTGAAGTTCTTTGTTTATATTCCTCGTTTTCTTATCTTCTTAGTTAGAAAATTAAATGATTCAATGTAAAGACCTTTCACCTTCATTTTCGCAGTAATTTTTTTCCCGAAAATTAATTGAGCCTCACTAACAGAATGTGACTTGTTCTTTTACTTTCACTCTTTATTTATTTGTTGAAAATCTGTTCAATAACACTTCGCCCTCGATTGATGTTATCAAATTAATAGAATCTTGCTCGTTAAGCAACGTAAGCAAAATCTTGCTTTTAATTAATTTTTGGAATTACGATAAAAAAATCAGAGAATTCTAAAATAATAATCAGAGAAAATATTAGATAAAGCTGAAAATTTTTTGTATGTATAATTTCTTATTCAAATCAATAAAACTCATCTTTGATTTTTAAATATATGTACTTGTAGCTCAGATTCAGACAAACTTTGAATGATACCCATGATATATTCATATAAGAACAAAAAGTATGATTTCTGAGTAATTTCTTAACAAATTGAAAGAACAGTTTTAAGTCTATAATTCGGTTACAAAACACTAATACTTAAAATCCCCTATTTATATATATAAATTTTATGACACATAACCCTTTCTCGTGCACAAAGCTAAAATACACTTTTCTGTGCTAAAATACTTGATAAATATAATATTCTCATCCTCTATAAACATTATTTAGTCACAAAAAATATCTGATTGAGATTTTTTCCCCCTGGGTGTTGGCTAAACGTTATAGCCACTGCGCACTTAAGACATTTAACTTACTTTTCAGGACAGAAATAATGAATCATATTACTTTAAATTTTTTATGGAAAATTAGCATTTATGCTAATAACTATTTCAATAACAATTTAATACAAAGTACAAGCGTAATAAAATAATAATAGGTGACAAATTTTCATAAAAATTAAAGCATTTTTTCTGTTAAAAAATGTGTTCCGCGTTAAAAGTTTACGATCTCTTACATTTGGTGAAAACAGCCTTAAACAGAAGTTTGCGTTTTCGTAAAATCAAGTCCTCTCTATGGAAAGCGGCTTTCAAACTAAAATCATATTTAAAAAGAGTATTTTCCCCAAGAGGACTAATAGAAGCCCGAATAAAACCCGTTACATGTTTATTTTGTTCAGTAGAAATCCGATAAGAATATTTTTTGCGAAACTCGACTTCCGAGGGGGATTGAGAGGGGTGAAAAGCGAAAACTCCCATTTTTGAACTATTTTAGATTCTCACAAGCTTGAAACTTGGCAAACATCTTTCTTCTGTTGAGTAGAGATCCGCTAAAAACGAGTTTTTTTGAAAATTTACTTCCAATGGAGGTTGCAAGGTGTTATAGATAAAAAAAATTCTGTTTCTTTCAAAGAGTAGGCTTGAAATTGGAAAAACACGTTTCTTTTGTCGATTACAAATCTAATAAAAATGGGATTTCTAGATATCGACTCCAAGGGGGGGGGGAGCGGATTAAGGAAACATAAATTGAATATATACTTCCGTTCTAGAAATTCAGGTCCTGTCCTTTTTAAGGTAAAATCTATAGGTATCCTGTGAAAGTATTTTTTCCTCGGTTTTATTTTTGTACTAGCTGTACACTTCCACGCGTTGCTGTGGATCTGTCTGGTTAAAAAAAAAGGAATGAGAAAGCACACATTTCTAATATGTTTAACCATTTGCACTTAAGGTATGATTCTTTTTTTTTTATATAAAAAAATATTCATAAACAAAACTTTTCTAAACCGATTTCATTTGTTACTGGAATACATGATGTTATTACAGTCTGTTTTTTCCCTTATATTATGAACCTAAAATTATTTATGTTGTCTCCACAATGGAGGCTTAAACGAATGAAACTATTTTTTTCCGGCGAAGTAGCTTTTGCAGTCAAGAAACAATGGACATTTTTATGCCAGTAGAAATTTCACAGAATCCATTCAATCCATGCTTGCCATCACAGATATAGTACATTTGTAGAAATTTATGTTGACCATCTGTGAATGGGAGCAGGGAGCCAGGTTTATAACAAAATGGTCCGTTTTATTTTTGTTTAGGAAAATTTCTCTTCGAAATCAATTTAATTTGGTTTTATAAGATGTTGGGATTGGGGGGTATCTGCAATCAGGCACTCTTTACGAATTATATATTTTTATTTGATTTGATTTTTGATGGGGAGAAAGATGCTCAGGAGAGGGTGATTTGATTTAAATTAACTATATATTAAAGTTCTACAAAGCTACACATCGATTATTGAGGATGGACGTCGCAGTTTTTAGCTTATACTGGCATCCACTCTTCAAAATTTCCCACCCCAACAACGAGAGGATTTTGAATCTCAACAGATTTATATAATGCACATCAGCTGAAGCGGTTAGTCTTCAGTGGAACCAAGGCCTGAATCCTTGACTCAACAACGCTGCCATACCCCTCGACTACTGTAGCCACTTAGGGGAGGATGGCGGATTTCTTAAAATATGCTGCAAGTTTGGATAGCATCCCTAACATTGAAATTTTAATTAATTACCGAGTCAATTTGCTTATTGTTGTTATGTATAGGGGAACCAGAGACAGCACATATCTTATCATTTATTCCAATTAGGGAAAGAAAAAGAAAGAAAAGCCAACCTCACATCTAAGACAACTGGATCGTGATCACTGGAGAACTTAGACATATAAGAAGTTTTGATATTGTAAAGACGTCTAGAGACCTATGTTTAGTGTAGCAAATTACTTAACCGAGTAATTCTCAACCACTGTGACGCGGTACTTTTGCGGGCCGCCAAATTTTAGAAATGTATATAGTAAAAATTATAATGCTTTTTTTTTATTACGAGTAAAGTTTAAATTAAAGGAAAATACTTATATATATTTTCTTTGTGTGCCGCGACAAAAAAAAAAGGTGGAGAATCACTCTTAACCAACCCTTTATCTAAATACATTTAAATTAAATCACAAATATTTTTATACAACTAATTTGGCGTATAAACTCACACAAAATATAGGATAATTAATCCACACTAAGTTAGATGCATTTTGCCAAATCATTAAATTTATAAAACGTGATAGATGAAATACTGAATTTGAAATCCTAGTTAAACAATAATACTTTGAGGTGAATGATATACATACAATTTTTCGGCAGTTTAAATGTAAGTATAAGAGGAAGAGAAACGTATTAAGGCCTTGTCACACACGTATGTCTTAAACAACTCGAGTCCTTTCGAATAATCGTTTCGGGGAATTTTTCAAGCAGCTGTGAAGGTGAAGGGTTGCCGTAAGCAAAACGACAGGATTTGACATCAACCACGCCCTATCTTCACATTAAAAAACTACTCGCCAATTTTTCTGCCTCGGAAAGCGAACATCCAATATTATTTCTTTCATTCCGCCTACGCTTTTGTTGACGGTCGTTAACAGAAATAGAGTGCCATTCTGTTTAAAATATTATACATTTCTGTGCGCCATTTCTGATGCGTTTGACGAAGCCGTGGCTGCCATCTTGTTTATGACGCAAGGAGACGAAGAACTCTATTGGCTGGAATTTCGAGCAATTATTTCAACTCACTGGGAAAAAGGTGTCCGAAACCATTGCTATGGCAACTGGGCTAAAATTGCTCAAAAGGGTGGTTGAAAGAAAAATTGCTCCAAATACGTATGATAACCTTTATATTATTAGTTGAAAAATGAATAAACCTTTTTCTTTTAATACTAAGCACACGAAATACACAGCAATACTTTACCTAAAAATTGAAAGTTTAAACGAAATGATGAGTTGAAATGTTTCTTCGGGAAATCTTCAATAACGTGGGCTAGATTTTCTACCGCCAAATTCTCTTTTCTAGCCGAAGATCGATCTCCAAGGCGTATCCTTGAGAGGAACCGGTTTGTAGTAACCATGTGCGATACGATTCTCCTCAGAGAAAACTCCGCGTAGTAATACATTGTATTCCTGACATTCGGGTTTTCATTTCAGTGTTGATGTGTTCTGAAAAAATATTACCAGTGCAAAGGGTAAGTTAAACGATTTCTCGAAATTCACATTTTAAACTTTTTTTATCTCAAAATGAGATTAAAAAAAAAAACTTTATGTACATGACAACTAAATTAAATTTCAAGTTTTTTCTTTTCAAAGCAAAGAGTTATTATTTAATTCGAAGCTAAATTACATTATTTTTATAAATACGAGACATAAGTATCAAATGAAACATAGTTTTAATTTTTTGCCAGAATAAAGGAAATTAATTATTTATAATTATGAAAAAACACACATTTTAGTACAATCAGTGCAGATTGTCTAGTCAAACTAATCCAGAAATCTCAAATATCTTACTATCCTAAATATTTATTATTTGTTTTATCTCATCATTACCTTAATTTTTAAAGGAGATAATCACTCAGATTTTTCGAAATAATCGAATGCTTTTCTGAAAAAATTTTCTTCCTTTATATATATTCAGAGATGATTTATTTTTAAAATCATAGATTATTTTATATTGGGTTTTTTTTAGATATAATAGTTACAAGGGTTTTATTACAGTTTGGAAGGGAATATATACTTATATACAGTACAATATCTTACACATTTCATAATTTTCATTATATTTCTCTTTTTTTTAACTACAGATTTTCGAAAAAATAGCAATTTACAAAAAGCTGTTGATATTGTATGAGTTCCTGAATAGTATAAGAAAATTCATTTCTGCTCCTGATAATAAAAGTGGCCGCGGTAACCTAGTGGTCAAGTTAACGGACTCGTGGTCGGTGTGTCAGGAGTTCGAGCCCAATACCACTGAAGACCCGCATTGTAGGGGGGCAATGCATAAAAAATCTATCGATGCTTAAACGTTCTCTCGTTGGTGTGGTGTAGAAGTTAGGAGAGGGGTTGCCAGCTCAGGTGTTGTCCTCGTCACTTGACCGTGGTTCAAAATTACGAGGTCCATCTTCAAAAACCCTCGAGTAGCTGAATAGTGTAATGCTAATATTTATTCACACAAGATAATAAATGTGTTGAAAATAAATCTCGGATTATCCACGTATAATAAAGCTAGAATTTTCAACAACCAAAACATCACGCTTCTAGGATTCCTGGAAAGGGGTGACTGTAAATTGATATCTTTGCTGCACCACTTTGAATGAACAGGAAATTCATCAATCAAGAGTTCATTAGGGATATAAACATATTAATCTTAAATTAAGATTTCAAAATTTAGTATTTTTTTTATGAAACTAATCAAAATAAAAACTCTAGAATTAACTAATGTCTTTTTGAATCCTCCTTGATATTATTCCTTTTAATTACTTTTACAACTTTACATACATCTGTGTAAAATAATTAAATGATTTTTTTTTTCTTTCTAAACAGGACATAAGATGTAAAAATTCTTTTCATTGAAAATGAGTGATTTCCATTTTGTACAATTTATATTTCAATATTTGAACCATATGAAACTACAATTATAGCAAAAGTTATAATTGACATAGTTTAAATATCCATGTAAAAATTAAAATAGAATTGAGACAATGATGAAATAACAAAATTTATGTGCTCCTTAATCCATTGTTTTCTAATAAAAGTTGATAAACATTTAAAAACATGTAATCTCAAAAACTTGGAAAATGATTTTAAAAATATCATATTATGACTGAAGGTTGAATATATTATGCCAATTGCAAAATTTTAAAATGAATAATGAAAAAAAGAATATGTTCTGGTTAAACACTTTTCTCCTTGCAAAACAAGAATGAATGTTTTAATCAACAAGACTTAGATTTTTTCAGAGGTCATAGTCAATTTTTAAAAAATGATAGCATTAATTTTTTGATTTGTTTAAAGATCATAGCCAATAAAAATATGATTAATAGCATTTTCTTAATTTCAGAACTTAATACATTCAAACTTTTTTAGCACTTGAAAGCAATTAATCGTGTAAATGTAATTCAAGAATTGGCTCTGTGCATTAAATATCTAAATTCTACGAGGATATAATGCTTAATTATTTAAAGAAATTTAGAAGTGATACTTTAAATTTATAAGAGGACATTTTCTTTCTACACTTATAATAATCAAATTTATATTATTTGAAGACTCCTAAATTTCTTTGCGTATTCAAAGAAAAAAAAATTCTTTGTGTTCATCTTTAAATTTGACCTTTTTTTTTTGCTAAATCCTATGTTTTATTTTGCAGAGTTTCTTGATGAAATTATTCATTCAAGAGTATCTTGATAAAAAATGTTTAAAACTCGTTTATTAAGTCACCAAATACTTTTTTTCTGCTAAACATAATTATTGCAAAAATATGTTAACAAACTTTCTATCAAGTGTTTTAAATGATTCAGTTTTATTTATTTATTTTACTGTTCATTTTATGCTACTACATACAAAATACCATGTTTAATTAAATATTTGGAAATTCTACATCGTCTGAGTTTTTTACGTATGTTTTAAATTTTGATTTTTAAAAATTTAAATACTTTTGGTTAATTCCTTATAGTGGTAGCGGTAACCTAGTAGTTATGGTACGAACTCGAGGCTGGAATGTCTCGGGTTCGAGTCCTGGTGCCCCAAGGGATCCACCATGTAGAGCAGGCCGATGTACATTGAATCCGTAGAGGCTCAATGTCCTCCCGATGATGTGGTGTGGCAGTTAGGAAAGGGGGTGCCAGCTCATATTTTAGTATAATCAGTAAGAATTTCTAGTCAACATATATTAAGACTGGATCTAATCTAGAAATTTTATATCTCTTACTATTCTAAATGTATTATTTGTTTTATTTTTATCATTATCTTAATTATTAAAGGAGATAATCTCTCATATTTTTAGAAATAAACAACTTTAGTTAAAGTTTTTGTTTTTTACAAAATCAATACTTTGAATTTACCTCCATTATATTTATTCAGAGTTAATTTATTATACACAAAGATTAATTCATACAAAGTTTTTTTCGATATAATAGTTAAGAAATATAATTTGGAAGTGAATATATACTTGTAGTATGGTATTTTGTTTCACATTTCTCATTGCTTTTCTCTTTTTTTTTTATTAATAGTTTTTCGAAAAAATAAAGATTTACAAAAAAATTGTTGATGTTGCGTAAGTTAGTGAATAGTTCAAGAAAATTCATTTCTGCTCCAGATAATAAAATCTCTTAAGTAAATGTGTTGAAAATAAATCCAGAATTATTCCGTATAGTTAATTTAGATTTCTTAACTACTGAAACATCATGACTCTTAGACAGGATTCCTGAAAGAGGGCTAAAATTGATATCTTATTTGTATTACTTGACTTAACCGGAAATTGATCAATCATCGATATAAATATATTTATCTTGAATTAACATATCAAAATTTTAACATTTATTTATAAAACAAACTAACGCAATTTAGAACAAAGGATTTCAGAGGTTTGCTAGTGCCTTTTTGAAATTTCTTTATTCCTTAAAATCCTACATTATCTTTTTTTTTATTGTATCCAGTTAAGGGAAATTTATTAAAGCTCTTGTTTCATTTAGTAAAACACTTCTATATACATGTGCGTAAAATAATTAAATGAATTTTCCCCCTAAACAACATATATGATGCAAAAATTCTTTTCAATGAAAATGTGTGTGTGAGTGAGCTTTTAATTTTCCGTTCATAATAATTGAGAACGAACAAAAATATTGTGATTAGAAACATTTGCAAATATGAACATCCTTTTTTTTTTTTTTTTTTTTTTTTGTACAAAACTAAAGATAAAAATTCTTCTGATCTTTCATGTTTAGAAAGACACCGTTTTGAGGTCAACAAATTTATAGTACTGTTTTTGCGGCATGGTCCAAAAGATTAAAAAAAAGGGGAGTGTCAAGAATAGGGAATTCCTTTTGTCAAGAATTGGGGAGTGTTTCAAATACTTGAAAACTATTCTTCAAGTAATACTGAGAATTTCTTTTTCTTTTATTTTTGCTGCTTCGCTACTATAGTTCACTTCTTGTCTGAGAATCATCAGTTTAGAAATCTTTTTTTTTACCAGTCATTTTATTGTAAGTGATCTACAGTTTTAATTAAATATCTTCAACAAGTACGAAATATGAGATATGAGTTTTGTTCAGTGATTAATTATATAAAAATACTAGCTGCGCGGGGTATAACGGCTAGTATTTGAACTGATCAACTGAATTTGTTTCACTTGTTAAAAAAAGTCCTCTGTTAACAGCAAATGAAATATATATTTTTTCTATATTTATTGCAATTGAAACGAAATGCTTTAATTTTCATACCAATTAAAAAAATTTACGAAGTTTGTGTTCCTTTTTTTATAAACTATGTGTTACTTAGGAAAAGCCACAACATTTCAAATTTCACGAAAAGCAAAAACAAAAACAAAAATTCAAATGTACTCATTTAAATTTCTAATACTCTTATCCTTATGAGAAAATAAAATAATTTTGAAAGGTAAAAAAAAAAGTCAGTTCTTGAAAACACTAATCTAAAATAAAGTTCAAGTAATCATCAGTGCATATAATTTGCTCAATTTAGCCAATTAAGAAATACACATAAAAGCTATTTACCTAATCACTTACATACTTTTCAAAAAATTTATAATGTTATAAAATCAATAAAAGTATTGAAAAATTAGGAATATAAAATGCTTGCATTATTTTTATATAGTTTGACAAAGTTTAATATTAAAATATGCTCTGATATTAAAACATTTGAAATAGTAAATGTGCTTAAATAAAGTTAAAGCTTTTTAGTAATTGAATTTAATAGAAGCGTTGCGCACGAAAGATGAAAAATATACATGTTAGATGGATTAGCTATTGAATGACTCTTGGATAAGAAAATTGTCCCATATTCATTGCATCGCTAAAAATTATTCAACATTTCTTAAACCTAAACATTAAATTTTAAATAATAGTAATCAAATAGTGTTATTAATCAAAAAACAACAAAAATGGGCAACTAATTTTATAAATTAATTTAACATTGAAATTTAAGAACATGGGTTCTTTTGGCTGCAGACTTCAAATTTATATGCAATCACACCTCAGCTGGGACGTTTAATTTGTATTTTATTAACTACCACACAACATCATTCGAGAAATTTGAAATCCCGTTTCTTATATTAAGTCGCACTTGCGGAATTTCACAAAGTGGGAGGTAAAATCAGGATTCGAACCCATGACTAATCTTTTAGACTGCGACCCATTAAAAAAGATAAAAGCTGTAGAAATACCTTATACGAAGTAAAAATAGACGTGAAAACTAAATACTATGTAGAATTTTCCCTTAGAATGTAGATTCTTAAAAATATGTCTGTACCGCGGAAATCTGTCACGAACTGCAGTCTTTTAATGTATAAAAGAAAGTAGAAAATAGAAAGACTGATTTTAAGCATTAAAAAAAAACTAAAGTTTATTAAAAAAAAGATATTTTTGAATGGAAAATAAATTGATTGATTTAAACATACCAAATTGTATTAAAAATCTTTAAATTTCATCTGAATTTCATTAAACTTACCAATAATTTTATTTTA
>BMAO01027796.1:0-18847 GCA_019973975.1 Trichonephila clavata | reverse complement strand
TAAACTTATTACAAATACTAAAATCCTCATTCAATCTTTCAACATTGCATTCACGAGACCATTTATCTTCCAGCTGCATTACCATATTAGAGTACTAAAAAGGGTTGATGAAATCCATCGTTTTGGGTTCATTCAGAAAAATATTTATATCTGGCTGTGAATTCTGCGATCAATCAGCGAATTCTAATGCTGTACGAAAAATCAAACAGAGCGGTATGGGTATTAGAAAATGATAAAAGGTGGGAAAATTTCATTTTATAAAATTAACTAACTATTTTCCGAAATTTTTTTTGATGGAAATCTTTTTGAGATCTCCTTTGAATTGTGTGATGAATTTATTTCTTTTGAAGATATGGACTGTAATTTTTTCTAGTGGCACATACACATTCATAAATATATATTTTTTAATTCTCTTAGTTGACCCCCATGAAAGAAATGACTATGAATTCATTGACCAATTTGACGACTATAAAATTTCTAAATTCAATAAAATGTCAGGCTCGCATTTTATTTTGCTTTCCTACTAAAATACTCTCTTTAAATAATTTTTAACACTTTGATTCACATTAAATTATAATGTATTTCATCAACTACTTTATTATTATTCATTTATATTATCAGTGGTAATATCTACTATTGAAAAATATAAAGTCTAATTTTGTTATTAGTTATTGCGATCTTCATATAATCCTGTTCAATCTCAACAGCAACAAAAAACTGCCAATTAAAACTATGTGTTCATAATACAGTAGAACGTCGTTTATTCGAATCAATTGGGACTGGTCACCGTTCGCATACGCGATTGCTCGGATAACTGAAAACCGAATGCGATCCATGCAGTATATGATACTGTACACTATACAAATATTGAAAATCACCCCAATCGGGAAAACGTGCTTGAAAAATAGCCAAATATATATATATAGGTGCAAAACGTCGCAATTTTAACTTGATTGTGAAAAATAATCACTTAGTTTTCGCTGTACCATTGTATACCTTCGTTTGTTCACTGCAAGGTCTCTGATTCTCTTCAGCAGCAGTAGTTGAGTAGGACAGCACTCTGATTGTTGTTTGTACCACTTCATAGCTGTCTCTAACGCAAAAACGCGTCAGCATTTGATGGACCCTTGCCACTTTCGTTGTTGCTGTTGTTGTCCTCGTCTTCATCCGTTTCATCGTCGACAGGGTCGGATTTTTCTTACACGGAAGTCCCTATCTCATCCTTATTTAGCATTTGAAATCCACAGTCTTCTGCATCGCATGCTATCCAGGTTTCTACATCAACAAAACTCAACAAAAGAGCACGTATACAACCCCTCACTTGGAAAGAAACTGACCTAATATTCCAAGCAGATGTTTACCAAATCACACAATTGAAATTCCCCAAATATCCCTTACCCTGGGTTTTCCCGTCAATTTTGGCCTCACAGGAAACAAATGTTGAGCATTGCACTGTTCGAAAACGTATCAGGACTTTTGTTCGGATATTTGACGCTCCGGATAATAAACGTTTGGATAAACGACGTTCTGCTGTATATATAAAAAGTTATTCCTGATATTTTAAAGAAAATATTTAAATCGCAAGAGTAATTGCCTCAATCTACTCTCAGAATACTTTCATGGGCAAGAACCAATACGATTTAAGTAACAGCATAATTGCTTTGCATTCGATCGTTTAAACGTACTAATCGTTTTAAAGAAATAAATACTGAAAACTATATAAAGACTGATATAAGTTAAATTGAAGTAAGTTTCAAAATCCTTTTGTGGTGGTTGTGGTGGTGGTGGGGTATATAAAGAAGTCTCTTGACCATGCCTCAAAATTATAAACTCCGCCATATTGTCTAGTGAGAATGTTAATGAAACCATCCTTTTTATACACTTCTCCAGGTGAAGATGTAATCTACTTTAATTTAATGTGAGCAAGTCCTTATCATTCCACATGACGTTTTTCAGTGGAAACAAGATTGCAATTATTGTGACTCTCCTACCAGAAAGCTACTTGAGTTATCTTCATCACCTTCCAAGAGTAAAGAATTTCATTGATTTTGTTGTTCGAATTTACATCACTCTAGAACTGCACGAAGATTTTTTAAGGACAGATCTTGAGCCATAGTGACAAAGACTATAGAAGGTAATTTTGAACCATTTATCTATATATGTATAAAACCCAATTGTTTCCAAAAATAGGCTGATTGATTATTTATTAACATCCCATTCATAATCACCAAGAGGACTGTTAGAAACAGACATCTTCATTTTAAAATAAATGCAAATGACGAAACTTACACCTGAGGTGGAACCATACTCTTCTAATTTTCAATCCGCACCAATGTTAGGACTTCGAGACCCTTAAAATTTAACGTGTATCGACTTTGTTATACGAAGGTCTTATTATAGACAGGGGCATTATAAGACTTCTTGAGGGCCTGGGCCTTACGCAAAAGGCCCTTACACAAATGTAGGATCCTTAAAAGTACACAGAACATAGCATACGTTGTTAAATACTCGTACAAACATTAACCTGAAACTAATAAATGTGCATGACACAGTCGCACATACTGAATTTACCGACTCGCCTTTTGACTGATAGTAGGCCTAGACTTATACATGGAGGACGATCATCACATGTAGCCAGTTAGCATGTTGTCCAAAATTCTCAGTTTCTCGGAGAATACAACCTGAAAAAAGATTTGACTGATGAAATTATTCGTATCATGACTTATTAAAACTGAGTCAAAAATTAGAAGAGGTCCCTATTGTAACTGAAGCCCAGGGTCAGGACCCAGATGGCCAATGCCTTCAGACGTCCCTGATTATGGAATCAGGACAAACACTCGTGGTTCGACTGAAGCATCGGCATCGACTGCCACGATTCCGCGAGTATTTGGCTATCATGACGAGGTAGAACTTCGATGGAACTCGTGTCTCGATTTGAATGTCACTGACTGCTGAGTGCCCGTGGCAACCGACTAGACGCGAATTCGTAAACGGCGTTGTCGAGTCATGTGCCACTAAAGATCCGCTGTTTAATTGGGCTGATGCACATTAAATCTATTGAGGCTTAAAGTCCTCAGGTTGGTTTAATGTGGATTTTGGGAGAGTGGCATGCTCATGTGTAATCTTGTTACTCAATTGAAATTCAAAATTACGAGACCCGTCGCGATTAACCTTCAAACAGCTTCAAAGAGTTAATAGAAATCAAATCAAACTAAAATCTGACCATGCTGCTCATGACCATCATTAACGAAATAATGTTATGGAAATTTTTTATATAACGAAATTTCAATGTACACACTTATTTACAAACCATTAGGGATATTAGGACTATTTAGTTGTAGTATATCAAAAAGAGAGAGAAAAAAATATCTTAAGTCTATAAATTGTAAAAGTTGAAATGTAGCTTTGTAATCCTTTTGGAATGGTGTCGTAGGAGATAAATTCAGTAGCGTGACGTACACGGCAAGACTCTAGGGGGCCTTAAGTGTGACTGATGCCAAATACTTTTGTAAGATCTGATTCGGGGCATAAAACCTGACTTTGCAGGGAGGTCCTAATATTCTTCGTTACGCCACTGGAGAAATTATAATAGCTGATTTGTGAGTAAATGTATTACTTAGTTATATTTAATTTCATAATTTTTTTTTTTGCGTAAAACAAATAGTGATGAAACAAGATGCAGGCACATAACGTAACGAATGAGGTGGATACACAGGTACGTGACATTGAAACTCTCTTCAAGTGCAAAAGTTCATCATCCGAGATGACCTGATTTTGAGCATCGTATTTTTTCTCGACAAAGGGAGAGAAAAAAAAATCTCAATGTTTTGAAATAACATTGAGCTGTGATTTATTATTTTGAGCTATGACAAATTGTGATTTGAGCCACGGTTTATTTATTTTTTGTTACTCAGTATGTAACTCGAAATTTTTATCTTATTTTCTTTTTACATCTGTCAAATATTTTTTTTAAAAATTTAAATGCAATTTTCTTTTCAGAATTATTATCTTTTAAAGATAAAAATACCAAAATATAAAAGTATGCATCAATATAAAATGCATTCTACAGCAAAAAAGTATTTAAGTGTATACTTTTAAAACGCTACTATGGAAATAAAAGGATGCACGCGTTTAATCTATCGATACGAAGTCTTCACATTGTCGTGGTGTGGAAGTTTGAGAAATGGGGTATCAATTCCGGTGTCGTCAGGTGTTGGGGTGCTAATTTCTCGTCACTTGATCACGGCTCAAAATTTTGAAATCCTTAGCTAAATGCTCTAGTGTAGCTTCAACTCAGCATTCACTCTAACTCACTTATATACAGATGGAGGACAAAATAATACGAACACCTTTGAAAAAGTGTGAGATATTTCACACCTGCAGTACAGCCGTGCCACCTGCAACAGAAATCTGCCACCTAGTGAGCGTAAAGAGGAAGTTATCAATCTCTCAACAGCAGTCACCTGCATTGCATGCGCCTATCGAACTGTCTGTGATAAATTGAAATGTCAGACCTGTCAGAGTTCTAAAGAGAAATTATTGTTGGAGCACGTTTAAGTGGAGCATCGGTTACGGAAGTAGCAAGCCTTTTGGGGTTTGCGAGGAGTACGGTATCAGTCGTTATAAGAGCGCACACGAAAGAGGGTAAGACGACATCTGGGAAGCACAACAGTGGCCGAAAGTCAAAGCTTGCTGATAGGGATAGACGGGTCTTGAAGCGCATAGTAGCCCGAAAACACAAGCAATCGTTATCCGAGTTAACATTCGAAACGAACAGTTATCTCCAGAACGAAACTGTCCCGTTTCAACAAAAACTGTAAAAAGGGAACTTCATGCCGCGATCATTTAGCGCAGAGTGGCAATTCGTGAACCCTTAGTGACAGCAACTAATGCTTTCTAGCGACACCAATGATGCAGATATCACAAAGGCTGTTCCCCACAGCAGTGTCAACAGGTAATATGGTCAGATGAATCGTCATTCACCCTATTTCAGACAACCGGACGCGTTTATGTCTGGAGAACGCCCAGAAAAGCATTTAATCTTGAATACCTCTTGCCGACTGTGAAGCATGGGGGTGGCTCCATTATGGTATGGGGTGCGATATCTTGGCGCAGTCTCTGACCACTTGTTATTCTGCATGAGAGTTTCAAATCCGATCATTATTTAAGCAATCTAGGGGATCATGTTCATCCTTTTGTCCAGACTGTATTCCCTGAAGAAGGATCGCTTTTTCAAGACGAGAACACCCCTACCCACACTGCTAGGTGTGTTCAAGCATGGCTCAAGAACATGAATGGATTGAACATCTTTGCCTCTCTCTTTTTTTTTTTATTTTTTTTTTTTTTCTTTTTTTTTCTTTTTTTTTTTTTTTTTTTTTTTTTTTTTTTTTTTTTTTTTTTTTTTTTTTTTTTTTTTTTTTTTTTTTTTTTTTTTTTTTTTTTTTTTGCAGTCAGATTGTAACAAAAAAAAAAAAATAAAAAAAAAACCACTGAAAAAAAAAAAAAAAAAAAAAAAAAAAAAAAAAAAAAAAAAAAAAAAAAAAAAAAAAAAAAAAAAAAAAAAAAAAAAAAAAAAAAAAAAAAAAAAAAAAAAAAAAAAAAAAAAAAAAAAAAAAAAAAAAAAAAAAAAAAAAAAAAAAAAAAAAAAAAAAAAAAAAAAAAAAAAAAAAAAAAAAAAAAAAAAAAAAAAAGCCTCATACTGTTCTTAATGATTCTGATGACCTGCCCCATTAATAACTGACGCGACAATTGTTTCATGGAAATAATTTCGAATCATTTAAAAAAAAAATAAAAAAAAAATAAAAAAAAAAAAAAAAAAACAGATAAATTGCATAATGCCGAGATCGAAAAAAAAAAATCAAAAAAAAACAATAAAAAAATAAAGAAAAAAAAAAATAAAAAAAAGAAAAAAAAAAAAAAAAAAAAAAAAAAAAAAAAAAAAAAAAAAAATTTGACGAAAATTATGATCTTCATTATGACTTACATTATGATTTTCATTATGTGTGTCAGCTATTCAAAATGCGAGAGCCATTTGATTGATGAAAATTTTGAAATAATGCATTATCTGCATAAAATAAAAAAAAATAAATAAAAAGTAGCAATAGAAGATCGAAAAAAAAACCTTATCTCTTATTTATTATGAATACTACAGGCAGAACCCTGTCGCTTAACGGGGACAACCACACTGTAGAATTATACAGCATCAATCGTGCTTAAATTGTGATTTACGGTTTTGTTATTATTTTTCGCAAGATTCGTTCTTGATGCGCCTCTTCAGTTAAATTCATCACTGAAGCTGCATAATCTAACATTTCATTGATAAAGTCCTCAGATTTTGATAAACCTGCAACTTCCTGGAAAATTGAGTATTAAATTACGTTGATTGGTAATAAGTCTTCGCGTATGGGACAACGCCTTTTTCTCACGCAACGATTCCAGTCCAGCCGATCGTTGCTTTATTTTTCTGCTAGAACTTACAATAATATGCGATCGCAACCGTATTGGTAACAGAAAATGAAACGAAGTACATGGTTGCCAATTCAGCTCGTACGATACATGCGAAATCGGAGTTGCCAACTTGGCAAGTTACCTTGAACGTTAGTATTTTTGCGATAGTACGTAATAAACTTATTACAGCATCACGAAAACTTTTTATATATAGAAGAGAGAAAAGTTAAAACAATTGATTATTCCGAAAAGTTAGAAAACTTTCATGCCATGCTAAAGATCATACTTATGTATAAATAAGATATATTCTTTAAGGCACTGGCCTTAAAAGTCTTTGATATACTAAAACGATACTATTTCAAAATAAAATAAAAATTTAAGCATAAAAATTATGCATAATAGTCTTGTCAATTAAATAAAGGATGGGCACAGTATTTAAATTGTTGTCTCTGTTTTCGTAAATATAGCCAAAGTCTAGCAAGTGATAACCGAAGCTTAAGCTGATGCCTCAAAAGTTTCACATTAAGAAAAACAAATTTAGAGAGCGAAGTGTGTAATCTTTCGTTTTCATCGTTATATCCATGGTTGCAGGTATTATTGAATCATGCAAAAGAGAAAGACGAGTAACTCATAAGAATTGATATTCATCAATATTAATATAAGTAAATGAATATAAATCTTCAGGCATTACAATAGACTTATTTCTACATTTAGTATGATTTGTATTAGATATGTGCTTCCTTTTGGCATTTTGATACACAATCCAAATAAATTAGGTATAAAATACGCATGAGATAAAAGAGTTTCAAATTATAGTAACGTGTATTTGTATTTTTCTATATATAATTAATTGTTATACTTTAATCTAACAAAAATCTCTCTGATTCTAAAAGTGTTCAAAGAGTTCATCCTGTAAAACCGTGTAAATGATTAAATTGTTAATTTAAGTAAATTGGTATATTCATTTATAAAATCATTTTAAGGCAGTGCTTTTCAAACTTTCAGTATTTGCGACCCAATTTTTAATCACAATTTTCATCGCGCCGCTCCCATACAATAACAGTGTGTTGAATGCTATAATAACGTACTTTGACACGCTAACGTTACAATACGACATTAATTATAAACAGTACAAATTATCAGGATAAGTATTAATTGTTGTACATGTTATTTTTAAGTAATAGATATTTTAAGTAAATTACTTTTAAGTAATAGGATAAGTATTATGTTGCTTTTCTAATTTTTAAAATCTAATAAATTACGATGAACATGCCGAGGTGTATTTTATTTTTTATTGTCTCAAAATATATTTGTTTTACTTCCTTCCAGTAAATTAATATTTTTTAAAAGTTATCTTTTATTTTCTACTTTTCGATATGCTCGCGTCCCCCTTGTGGGATTATCATGCCCCCCCCCAGGGGGCGCACTCCACAGTTTGAGAATCACTGATTCAAGGGGAAAAGTAAAAAAGAAATCATTTGAAAACAAATTGTATACGGATTTAACATTCAGTTTTTTTTCCCCTTCTTAAAAATAACAAATGTGAGAAAAAAAGTTGTGACATATAAAGCGCTATTACCATGTAATTTTGTAAAAGTCAAATTTACGTGGGGTTTAAACTTTTCCTAGAGATACATAGTTACCCATACATTGTACACCATGATAATTTTAGATTAAACGTATTGGACTAACTACTTAAAACTGATCTATGGTAGTACCTCTATGAAATGGCTGCAACAGGTTTTTACAGCTATTAAATATTGAAATGAAAAAAAAAACTTTTTCATCCAGGACATTTATTTCCACTTTCATTTTCTAGTGAATCTTTGTAAATATTTTTTTGTGTCACAGAAAATGGCTCTTTTTAACGAGATTATTACACATTTCATCGAGTGTGTGGTTTGAAATTCTTTATTATCAGTACCAACACACTGATAATGCTTTGGGATCGTCATTCAAATACTTTTTTTCTCCCTTGTTATCTCCCTTGTTATCAAGGCAAAGGTAAAGAATTAGGACGCAGGTAATTCATATCACTTTAGTTGATGGTACATGCTGGCTGGTTTCGAAATAACGGTTGGTGATTTTGTAAAAAGGCTCTCCTTTCTTGTTTAATCGCCCATCCGGTTTCAATCTGTTCAAAGAACGGAATCCATCGGATTATACAAAAAGATTTCTTCAATCATGCCGTTGAGAAATTGTTATGGATTCGAGATAAATAGGTAAAAGTTCATTAATATCTGAATATAAATAGATTTTCATAAGAATTATCAAAATGAATTATGTACTAATTTAATATATCAACGATGATATAACTGCTTTCTAATTTTTCGTAAAAAGAACCCAATGTTATATTTATTTAAATAAATATAGCAAAATATTTATAAAAAAATACTGCTCTAGATTTTTAAATATGAGTAATTCGCTGTATATAAAGAAAAATTGGAGAACAAAATGGAAAAGTTTCTGAAAATGATTAGTAATTAAACCCGCGTGGCAACTCTTGCCATAGATTCTTGGTAATCCTTACGAAAGGAAATTAAAGTAGTTAAAAAAGAAGTAATTAATTATTTCGTTTCGCAATATGACAACGATAATTTTTGTTCCGATATATTTTTATTCAAGTGATTGCTGTATGTATCGCTATCGTCTGATTTTATATTTATTGTTCTAGTAGTTGGTTCTAAATGTTATGTGGTTTGTTAGTTTAAAACGATGGAATTTTTTTTTGCTATCTCTAGAACCTTGGAATAAGGAAATGTATTACACAAAAACCATTTAAATTTCTTCATGAAACTACATCAAATAGTTGATGTACGGAATTTTTCAGTTATTTGTAACTTCTGAACATCAAAAAGTGTAGAAGTGAACCAATTATGAAAATAAAATCATTAATTCAAGAGATAATTTTAAAGATTGTATATTCATCATACGACATTTTCGATAACTGTCCTAATAGGAAGAATTAGTATTTTTTTATGTAAGAATTTTTAAGTGTGTTTGTAAAACTCTGAAATAGCTAAGATAAATTATTGATAAAGTGAAAGTATTTATGCGTTTCAAAAGATACCAGTTGCATTATGAGCTTGTTCTATATCTTTTTAATCTTTCATAAAAAAAAAATTAGACGATTAAGAGATAAATCCGTTGCACAAAAATGAAATCCTTATAAGCCAGTATTTAATAGCTTATAATATGATAAAAATACCTTGTATGAACTTCTATAAAATTATATATTATTCAGTGACTGCTTATGATGTAGATTACATTTACTTGGCTTTATATGTTAGGTTTTTTTTGTACATAATTGTTGAAATGTTATGTAATATGTTATCAGATATACCGAATTATGTTCACGACGAAGAAAATAATTTTTAAACTCTGATTTTGAAGTTTATGAAGCCCTCATAATGCTTTTTTTCATCAAAGCACTGAAAAATCACAGAAAATATAAAAATGGAAATTATTTACCGTTCTCTTATTAAGTAAGATTTTTTCCTTTTGTATTTCTCCGTTACATTTTACAAATACCTAATGTGTTTCGCGATTGTTTTAATTCTATTCTTGTACATCAACTTAACTTGAACTCATTTTAAATTATAGTGAATATTATACGAACTCGACAAAAAAAAAAATATTTGTATTTTTAAAAATTGTCAGCAATCTAAAAGAATTTTTTCTTTATGGTATAGTTTTAATTGAATGTTTTAATTTGATTTATGACCAAAATTTGAAAAATAGATCGTCTTTCAAATTTAAATTAATTTGCGAAATTTATTCTAAATTTATTTGAAAAATTCAAAAAAACCAGAGAATATTTAAGAAGCTATATAAAAACTTAAAATCAAATATTATTTTCATTACTCTTGTTTCAAAAATAAAAAAAATTAGTTTTTTTTAAACTGCATTGAAATATAAAATAAAATTGCAATAGGAAAAAATAGTATCTAATTATTTTTGAATGACAAATTTATTTCGAATAAATCATTCATGTTTCTAATAGATTTTTGATACAAAAGTAATTTGCAAAAGCATTTAAGTAGCTTTTTGAAATATGATTTGTTGCATTAAAATTGATCTTCCCGAATTGTTTTGCTGTATAAGGGTTTTTAGCGGTTTAATGCAAAATTTAAAGATCTTTTTCTTTTTTTCCCCTTCAATTCCTACTGTTAATTCACATCTTCCTTTATATATTTTTATATCTTGTTAAAATTTTCAGTTATTAATAAAATACTTTTTATTGGTCCACTCAAGTTTAAATACATCTTTTAAAACTTATAATGAATGACATTTGATGTTTATACAGTTTTTTCAAATATTAATTCATTAATTAAATTTAGTTTTTTATGGGAGAAAAATTTTTTACTCCATATTGTGATTCTGTCATATGTATACACATATTTATATTAATTGTAATTATTTAATAAAAAGTAACTAAAATAAATTTTTTCTTTGTTGACCTAAGTAGGAACTAACTTAATTTTTTTTATATTACTTGTTTTGTATAGAAAATTAATGTTAAAAGTAAGTTATTTACCGTGGCATACACAAGAGTTGGGTTTCGAGCCTCAAACTCCTCCCACAGAGCAAGAGATTTTTTTAGCGTTAAGATTACGCCCCGGCACTCGTCTAGGTCAAGGGTGGGCAACTATCTGCTTGCGGGTCACATGTAGTCGTCCACGAAGAGATTTTATGCAGCCCGCCAAGACAGAGAAAATACGCTTTGAACCGTGAGTTTTTTCTCGTGTACGATCAAAGATTCATTTTTATTTTTCACTATTAGGAAAAAAAAGTACTTGAAAGTGTTTTTTACTAAGAAATCATCTGAAAAGTTTGGAAGATGAGGCCAGAAGAAAATTTCCGGATTTTAAGAAAATTGAGCCTAAATTTAATTTGTCCCGTTACCTCATTACTGCTGATATTGATACAGCACTGAAGAGCTACAGCTTGAACTTATTGACTTGAAGTCAGATCACAGTATGAAGAAAATGTTAAATGCTATGACACACATTGACTCTTATAAATCTTTGTAAACTGAAAATTTTCCATGTGTGAAGAAATTTGAGGGGAAATTACTTTTTATATTTTAGTTGACATATATTTTTAAGCTTTTTCCTGCATGAAGAGTAAGAAGACGCAAACTTGCTGGCTATCATAACAATTTTAACAAGCAATCTCACTCATGATTTAAAGCAAGTCATATAAAAAAAAAATTTTAAGTCAATTCCCACTTGGTCAACAAAGAAAATTTTTATTTTAGTTACTTTTTATTAAATAGTTACAATTAATATAAATGTGTATATACATATTACAGAATCACAATGTTAAGTGACAAAATAGAAAGCGATTTTCTTAGTACAATATATATATTATCCGTTTTTTTTTTCAATATATCTTTTTGGACTATTTTTTGTTTGTTTGTGTTACTATTTTTATTCATTAATTAAATAAAATTATTCTAATAAAATAATATAGTAGAAAAGAAATCACATTCTCAAAAATTTGGCCATCCTAAAAGGGATTCAAACCCACTACCTTCGGATTAGAAGTCAAGGTGCTATCCATTGCGCTACAGGGACACAACGAACGAATTTCCTTTCTTTATATGCTTCTGGACTATTACTTTTGTTTGTTACTATTTATTTATTTTTTAAATTAAATTAATGAATGAATATTTGAAAAAAACTGTATTAGCACCAAGTGTCATCTACTACAAATTTAAATAAATGTATTTGAACTTGAATGGATAAATAGAAAATATTTTACTAACGACGATTGAAAATTCGAACAAGCTATATATATATAATCTATATATATACATACATATATCTATATATATATATATACAGAGAGAGAGAGGGAGGGAGAGAGGGAACTAAATAGTAGGAATTGAAAAAAATTGTAGAAAGGTATCATATAGAATACATTTTTTCTCATTAAATTAAATCAAAAATTAAAGGTGTTGCAGATATAGACAATATGCAACTAGCTCAATAAATAAATTTGTGACGGGTGCTTACGCGTTTCACTAACCTTCTCTCAATTCCTTTAATATTGTATTTATTTTAACCAATCCCCGCTGAGAGCCAAAAGTGTGACTTATGCAAACAAGATAGTTTCGGGTTTAGCGAGTTCGAAAAAGATATAAAAGGGAGAAATGAAATGAAGAGATGAGGATGACTACGTGGTTTGATAGAGGAGATAACTACGAGGTTGATTAAGAAGGTGATTCTGAGAGGTTAGTTTAACTAGTGAAGTTTGTTCGCCGTAGGAAGATTATTGAAAAAGGTTCATTAATTCGTTCGGACGGAACTGAAGATATCAAGGATTGAAGCCGCTCTTTAGATCCATCAAGTATTAAAGAATCCTGCCTTAAAAAGATATCAGGTCTGTTATTTTCATAAATTAGATATAAATGCGTAGTTTGATTGTATGCGTTATTCTCCGTAGTTTCAGTTAGTGTTCCGTCGTTCATAATTGAATTCTTAGCTCACTCCATTGTAATTTGTTGTTCTTAAAGTTTGATTAATAATTGTGTATTTCTATAATAAGAAAGATTAATAAATAATATTGGTTTATTAATTAAGTAGTTGTTAATTATGAATCCAACATACCCGAATTTAGATAATGTGCAAAGGGGAGTTAATAATCATAGGGTAGTGAGAGACTACGACAAATTGAATAAAGCTGCCTCTATTTCATTTAACTTGTATTTATTATTTTTTATTATGAATGCAATCATTTTAAAAAGGTGCGATCCTCCTGTATCTACTCCCACGATGTGGCCCGTAAGCCAAAACAAATTGCCCACCCCAGGTCTACATGTTTTTTTAAAAATACAACCCATCCCATAAACGTAGTCTGCGTAAGCCGATGCATTTATATTTTTGCAGTTATGTAACTATTACAGAGTTTATAAAAAAATTTCTAAGACTCGCCATTTGATAAGAGCATTTTGATGGTTGTACCCAAAACTTATATTGCCAACACACTCACATACATCCAATAGGTTTATTTCCAAAGATAAATAAATCTAAGAAGCATCGCGTTTCACTGAAGAAGCGTTATTAGGTCCGAGGACAATAATCCAGTTTTTTCACCTTTTCTTTGTCGTTCTATAAGACTGGATTATTGAATGATTATTATCTAACAGGATGTCCCACCTCGGCTGAAAGACAGAAAAAACAAGAATACTCCAACAAGGCATTGTTTTCTCGTCGCAAAGAATGACCCAAATGATCTTTCGCTTTCTTTGAGGTGTTTCTTGAAACAATAGCAGAAGTTATGCATTCTCGAATCTTTTCCTTTCGCAACTTCACATGTTCGATTTTTTTCGTACTGGGAATCTTTCACTAAATAATGTTTTTTAGTCGCACAATTTCTATAAAATTATTTTTTCGCAATGTTGCCATTCCACGATTGTAAGAAATAAAATTATAATAATTTTTTGGTGTCAAAAAACTAGTAAGTTGTACGACTCGAGAAGTAGACTTCTGTGGGTGCCGTTATCTTAGTGAATCGGAATAATTCTTGGACTTTTGTTCTGTTTTTTTGTTTCTTTCTCTATATCATGCACATACATGCATAAACTGCAAGACAGACTATATGTAACTACAGCTGTTTTGGATTTCATATATTAGTATTTATTGTGTTAAGACTGCCTCCGTATTCAAGGTGTATCGATATGTATCATGTGTGTTAGCTATTGCCAGCTGAAGAATACAAATGTTTCTGTGTTGATTGTCAATATTTAATTAGGTATTCTTTAAGTGTACTTTAGTGGTATTACTTTAAGTGTTTTTTTCTTGCGGCAACTTTTTTAACTCTATTCTATATGCAAATGTTAATTCAAATTAATACTTTTTTATTTGAATTAATTTATTTAAAGCCGCAGGTTCGAATCCCCAAGAAGGCATGGATGTTTGTGTTGTAATTCTTCCTTTTATCTGTGTTGTATGCCCCCGTGTGATAGATACATTGCGTGGTGCACAAGATTTAAAAATGTTCTCAACAAAAAAAATATTTTAAGGGGTTAAAATCATCATTCACAAAAGCAAACCAATTTTTTCCAGAAGCTAATAATATCTGAGTGACTAATAATGGATATAATCCTTTTTTCGAACATTTAAAATTCTTATTGACAGATCAGGACGTGGTTCATTAAAAAATAAATTGTTTGAAATTTTTACAATAATTTTTCAATATTTCATGGATAATATCATATTTAATCTTGCTGTGTGCGTGCAACTCAGTAGAAATGCGATTTATTAAAGAAAACTACGCTACTGATGTTTAAAAGTAATGTTTTTATATTAAAGATTTTACGTAAGAAGGGAAAGAAACAGATTTTTTTTCTCTCACAATGACTGTTAATGTAGTAGTTCTGTTTATTTCGGTGGAAAAGTTATATTTAAAAGACATAAAATGAATTCAAAATCTGTTTTTCTTTTTAATTTTATACCCTACACATATATCGTAGTTTGAGATTTTTGATTACTTTAAACTGTAATAATTTAATTTTAATGTTCAATTTTTGTATAACATTTCTTCAATTTTCTTATTAGAAAATGAAACCTGTACTTTACTTTGCTGTTGGAGGTCATTACATGCATGTTACCACACAATGAATCTCCTCTTCACTTCTGCACTAATCATCTTTCACGTTTCCGCCATCTTCTGCCAGCGTTACGCCGATAGAAATCCATTACCTGTTGACACATTACCATTCTCTGATAATTATTATGATGAAGACTACACAGAGGGTTATGATTTTTTGGAAGATAAAGATATTTATCGATGGAATGTGGAGGAATTTCCCCACCCACAAGAGAAATTTCGATACTGTAATAGGATGAAGGCTTCTTATATTTGTGATCCTGATCAAGTATTAACCAGAGATGAAGGTAAATAGTGCTTTGTTTCTTAAAGTATTTATTAAAATTTAAAAATTTTCTCATGGAAGATTTTGTAGTGGAATTAAATGAATTTCATTTTCAAACAAAATATTTGGAAGTAAGAACATAACGATTAAGAACATAATGCACAAACCTTTTCAAGCTATTACTTTTTTTCATTATCTTTTTTTTTTGTCCTCTAGATATGAAAGTACTCTTAAGATAATGTGAGAATACTCTAATACACAGTATATTATAGACTTATAGTACTTGAGTAAAAGCGTCTAAAACTGAATCTCCAATATCATCAATAGTAACGCCATTAATTACTTTAAAAAGCATTAATGAAATGACAGTTTCAAACATCGTTGCATAACCTTCTGAATCTCTTATCGAAGATTAGAAATAATTAACATGATATCAAACGAAAAAATCCTAAAAGCCAGTCATTAGAAAATAATTTCTTAAAACAATATAGATGATTATTCTTACGCAAACCACGTGATTAGAAAGATTTCACACACACACACACAACATAAATATATATATAAATGCAGTATTTCATTTTTTGAAATTGGTAACGAGTTATTTATCTTTTACTAAACTATACTAATACAATTTAAGACTTTTAAGACAAGGACTGTATAAGCAAGAAAAAATATATTTCGCTAGTCAAATTCGCACAGTCGTAAGAAAATTACACACTTTTCTGGAAGTTTTCCTAAGAGTTAGACAGATTAGAATCAATATAAAGGCTCAAAAGGACCTAATTTACAACATTAATGTATATCAATTAACGTAACTAAACTTCTAGAAAATAATTTTTTTCATAAAACTTTTTCATATATTTGATTTTTTATTTTGGAAAAAAGATTAAATCTCAAGTGTAAAGTTCTGCTTATAAGTCTCCAAATTGCGGTGATTCCACAAAAAATGTAGTTAATTGACTCTTACAAACATTTGACGATCAAAATTTGTCAACTCGACGTTTTTTAAGCTTTTTTTGTGTGCCAAAAAATAATTTGATATTTATTAGAAAAACATAAAATAAACGAGAAAAAATAATAACTAATATGAAAAAAAAAATAAATTTCGTAATACATTTATAAAAAAGGAAATGTTAAGAGTAAGTTTACATGCTTGAATTCCTCATATTATGAAATATGTTGTCTAAAACATACATACACTTTCCTTCATTATAACTCAGGAAATATAAACTTATATATAAAGGTTATGTATTGATTGATATATCAAATATTGGTAACAAAATGGTAAATATATAATAAATCGTTTTTGTGATAGATATCTAGTTTATATAGCCTCTTAATAATATTTTTTGTTTATCTCTAAAACTAATGATGGGATTGGAATGAAATTAGTTACAAGGTCTATTTAGACTATTTTCTACCTGATTCTGAAAGAAGATAGCCTTGGCTTATTCCACAGTGACAGAATTCTTTTTAGAAATTAGCTCATTATGCCAGTTAAATTAATTAGTTCATCTAATAATACAGTAATTAATTTTTTTATTTGTTATCATTAATACCAATTACATCCACCTGCGATGCGAATTGCGAAAGTAATTAAGAGTGTTTTTTTTATTATTTCATTTGCTTTCATTGTTCATGACATTTGGATTAAAAAAAAACCAGACTTATATATATATATATATATATATATATATATATATATATACTTTTAATGAGTTATTTACTATAAACTTCAAGTTTCAGAAACTGATTTCAACTTTGCAGAAATATATATTTCACCAAGTGCAAATTGAATTTCTGAAATAATATAAATAATTTAATAATTTCAATATATTTAATTTAATAATTTCAATATCGTTAATTTAATAATTTCACTATTGTAAATTTAATAATTTCACTATTGTAAATTTAATAATTTCACTATTGTAAATTTAATAATTTCAATATTGTAAATTTAATAATTTCAATATTATAAATTTAATGATTTCAATGACAGAGCTGAGCTATCTTAACAAAAGGAAAATAGTTTATAGTATTAGTGAGAATCCTACAAAGGCATTTGATAAAGATGGATATCATTTCATAATAATATAAAATTATAATTAGTATTCTATATACGAGTATGAAGTAGAAATTTACTGCTTAAGCTTAAATGACTAAATTTCACAGCTTCATAGACTTAGTGACTGGCAGTTATTTATTTATTTTTTTTTTTAACTTTTTATATATACACTGCTGGCCACCGTAAATGCAACACCCTGAAGGAAGCACGCAAATTACATGAAATTTACAACATGCATTAGCGGAAGTGAGATATGCAAATGATTAGAATTTCAGCCCAGACACACATCACGCACGCCTGTGGCGCCACCTCAAAGCGCTATTTAAGGCTTGGAGATTTCGACGATTTCAAGCTCGGCAATTGTGTTTTTCTTGTGGTTTTTTCAAAAAACTATCAGTTATGTCTCGTAGAAAACAACGATCAGCTTTTGATCAAGTATCCGAGTTTGACAGAGGAAGGATAGTGGCCTACCGAGATTGTGGATTATCTTTCAGGGAAATCGGTAGTCGTGCTGGACGAAACCAAACAACTGTAATGCGGATATGTGACCGTTGGATGCAGGAGGGTACGATGGACTGACGTGGTCGATCGCATCCTCCTCAGTGCACCACTTCACGTGAGGACAGGCAAATTGTGTGCATGGCAGTGACGGAACTTCAAGCAATTTTTATTTGGAACAATCTTTTCAGCTCACTTGGAAAAGGTTGTTCGGAGCTTGGTAGAAATTGCTCGGAATTGTTTGCTTTCAAGGAAATTTGCTCCAAATACGTATACGTTTAAAGACAGCGTGCCCGCTTCGTAAGCCTAAGGTTGCGGGTTCGATCCCGGCTGAAGTCGATAGAGTTTCTGGATGCGAAAATTGTAGGCACGCATGTCATATGTTTATGTGGAATGCAAACGTTCCCTTGAGTTTCAATTTGGCTCTGGTGCTCTCGGCAATAAGTAGCATCTGACGAGAGCTTGAAATAAAACTCATTCAAGCATCAAATTTTTTTAGCTTCAAAATTTGGTAGCTAGAGCTGCCACTAGATGGTGCCACCATTAAATGGCTCTCACATTTAGGAACTTGCTGTGTCTGTAAAGGTTTAGTTGCCAAAAAGCAGCCCATCAAAAAAAAAAGTGCGAGAGAGATCCTGGTATCACTTTTAACTCTGCTTTTACTTTAAACATTTTAAGTACATAATTTAGAATACCTTAGTATCTATTATATCTATTTTAATAATCACATGTAAACTTTCAAAAATTTAAAATATTTTTCACATAAGAGAAATATTATGCAAACCAACTCTAATTTTGCGTTTTCTCATGCATTTTATTACATTAAAATAAGTACAATTATTCTTAATTTGAGTAGTTAAGTAAAAATTCCATATAAATGTTACGTTCATGAACTAAAAATTGGATCCAAGCAAGAGCTTTAAGTATAAAGAAACATTTTAAAAATTCACAAGAAA